>JAZAYU010001252.1:0-67440 GCA_038501625.1 Corbicula japonica | reverse complement strand
ACACAAACCGCATCCGTATTGTATTTTGCGGGTCGTAAAAAAGCTCTGAACTTAACTCACTTTTTTGTTTAATCGAAGCTTTTCAAATTGAAATACGCAGTTTGTTGTTTCAGCTCAGATTTTTTAATTCGAAATCTTTGGTTTGGTCTTTTTAAGGAAAGCATTCAATTCGGAATTTTCAGTGGGTTGTTCTGGCGAAAATCTTTTATTCGGAATTGTGGATCAACTTTTCGCTTCAAATTTGATAAAAAAATGATCTCAGCTAAAAATTTAAGATGGTGACAGACCGAGATTGATTATTTAATTGATGAAAATTTTGAAGTATAAATCAAAAGAAATCAATCCCCAACAGAACAAGTGTTGTTTTAAACAATATTTATAATCAGAAAATAGCGAATAATAATCAGATGACAATTAACAATTATAGTAAATGGATTAAAAGAACAAGCAAACACGTTCATGTGAACACTTCTTAATTTTTGACAACAGTTATCAAAATCTGAACATGACCCAAAATGATACAATACGGCGTTTTATGGAAGTTCTGCCCTTTTTTCTTGTTTAGGGCAAAAACATTCTTTTAATCTGTGGACCGAACGCCGCTGACCGTATAATGGCGTTGGTCTGAAAATACCGCATTGAATGTTCCATGTTTACTGCCATATTCCAACGATTTTTGAGGATCAAAATTGTACAGTTTTTCGGTGTAATTATTGACATGCGCTCAATCAGGGGTAGGCGGAAGAAGCATTACATAACTGCCATTAAACAGGTTCAATCAAACTGAACAGTCAATAATTTGATATAAAGCGTGTGAGATGGCATTTAATGTTCACTTCCATCTGTTTTTTGTTTTGTTTTCTTGTTGCAAAAATTTATTTCAGGGAGCTAATGGTAAGCCACAGTGCAGTTTCTGGAACGACTCCAAGTAAGTTATAAACGTTAATCTTAATCATAACCCTTTCAAGTGTTCAAGAGAACAAGAACATAACTGTCTTGGATATAACAATGGTTATTAAGCACAGCTATTGCAGAACTTTCAACCATTGATAGCTTGATCGAAGAGAGCTAGGGTGCTGTGTATTTTCAATCAAACACTAATGTCCTCCAAATTATACTGTTTTCTTAAATTTCCGAATATTGGTAATTTTCCAATACATGTACAACTATGTTTTGCCATTGAATGGTTTTGTCCTTTATTGTGTGCTACAAGTTTATTAAACATTTTAAATTTGCGCATAGTGTATTTGCATTGAATTTTCTCTCTTTCAGATCGGGATGGGATAATGATGGGTGTGTACTTCTGACAACCAACGTCTCGGTTACCGTGTGTAGATGTTACCATCTGACAAATTTCGCAATACTAATGAGTCCTTGGACTGAGGTAAACAAAACAAACAGATGTAATGGACCGATAAATTCCAAAAGTTTTAAGATATTGCGAGTCAAGTCTACATAGTCCCGGAATACAGTATACATTTTTACATTTTAAAAATGTCCGTGTGATGGTTTCATATATAATATCATATGAAGCGTAATATCAATGCCAAATTATCTGTTTTACTCAAAACTTCATCACTTGGTCATCAACTAGTTTAAAGTGTCATCGGCTACGTGTTCGTGTGATATTATCGTATGTTATACGTTGATTTGTGTGGAAAATATGCGTATCAGGAATGGCCACATTCAGTAGACAGAGCCTCCTGTACACACAGCCAAAACGTAGAGAGAAGAGAGCAAGTATGTAAGTAAATAATTTATTATTGTGACCTGTGCATTACATGTTATAATATTAACAATATACATATAAGCATATAAATAGCATCCGGCCCCATGGGCCTATAAGTCAACAACACACATAAGCAATAATAAATTACAGTAAGTCACATGATACAATTTTGTATAGTATATCAAGAAAATATATATAACTTTACAACAGAGAAAACATTGTCAACTACAAATAAATTCTACTGCATCGATTTACCATCATCAGTTTCAAAAAAGTCGCCTGAAATAATTAACGAACCTGATAGTGTAGTCAAGCTCTGAAATCAATAAAATAACCCGTTACCGATGTCGTGTGGTGATGATAACGTATATCATGGCTATCCGATCAACATTTTTGGGTTTGTCCCGATTGGCTCAATTGGTTGAATTGTCGGAATGCAGGGCTAGGTAATTTTAGAAGCAATTTTAACATAGAACATAAGTATCGTGCTCAAAGACCTTTAAAGATTGTTATCTACACAGCATTTTTCATTTTTTATTTTTTTATCTGGTTTCTTGTTTTTTGTTAATTGTCCGGATGTTTAATTATAAGATGAAAATTATAGAATACTGTTTACGCATAAAACAGCGAAAAGTATTTCAGGGGAATGCAAATATAATATAGTTAATAGTTTTCTTGACAGAGTGTGAGAGGATATATTGCCGGTCTGGGTGTCATATAATCAGAGCCGTAGGCCCAGAGAAAGACCGGCAATATATCCTCGCACACTGTCAAGGGACCAAGTAATTGTTTTAATATACTGCAAAGCCTTTTTCTTACAAAAGATAATTAAGCACGAGACCGTCGAATGAGTAATTTGTCAGATAAATGGTAAGTTGTACAACATTGAAGATGAATTTTGTAAATGGGGTAGCTCTATAAAATCAGACATAATAAAATCTGAACCTGAAGTTTGAAGGGAATGACTAATTCAACCACTGAGTTTAGTTTGGGATCAATGGAACTCAATGGCAAAGAATTCAAGAAAGTCCATCCCCCAACGTTAACATTATTTAGTATAACGCGGAATAGTACACAAAAACCAAACAATGGGCATGTCAAGATCAAATATTTCTCGCAAGAAGTTGTCTTTATATGACGATGATTCCTGTCAAAAATGCAGGATGATCATACAAGGTGAAACTTTGCTTTTCTTGCGGAGAGCAGCTTCGAAGTTCCCCTTTCATTATTTTAATATCACAGCAGCGTTGTTTGTGCCGTGTGGCGGCTGTAAAAAGTCTCCATGTACATTCAATCAGTGCTGTTACCAGTTTCGTCCTTTGAAGGTCGCTTAGAACGATATTAATGTACTTTGTTAATAGTTCTTCTAAAATTACTTTCGTTTTAATATTTCGGCTAGTTTATTGATGGGTGGTTTCAATATCCCAGCCAATACAGATAATAGATATTGTTCAATAACCCGAAAAATCCTTGTATCTGGGAAGCATACGCCGCTGAACATGGAATGTTATTAATCTGAAAATACCGTATTGAGAGTTCCATGTTCACCGCCCTATGCGTATCATCGTTTGGGATGGATCGAAATGGTGCTGTTTATTGGTGTAAATATCGAATTGTGCTTAATCCGGGGCTAGACAAAGTGGGCAATATTATGCATTTCCATTATTGACCATGAACAGGCTCAATCAAATCGAGCCTTCAAAATTTTCATATTTGTCGTGTTCGGTGGCTTTCAAAGTTCCCCTTTTATATATTGATATCAATTTTTATAGACTTTTTAGATAGTTTTACAGTTGGACAGTTTTGAACTATAATATTAATATGGACAGTTTTGAAGAATAATAATGTTATTGGAAGTTCTAAGTTTAGAACTCGTTTGGCGCGCTTCATCATATTTTCTATAATAAGAATTTTTTATTTTTCTATAAATAAAATTCTAAATAAACTACGATTGGTCAATATGAATGTTATGTATTTACTTAGAAATGATCAACACCTTGACTGTTTAAGAGACTATTTAATACTGCATAGAATAACAATAACAAGGCGGCTATAACAGAAGATACAATGTAGACAGACAGGTACAGAGGCGTGGCTTATAAGTAGAATATATTACATTCACGTGCTGTATACTCTGTATGTTATCATAAACATAACACTCTCCCCTTTTAAATTTAAACTCGTATGTTTAAAAATCAATTTTCACTAAACACATTATCGGCAAAACATGAATGTGCTGCTTTAAAATAAACCAAAGATCAACGTTCTGTCTCTAGTAATAATAGCAGATAAGTCAAGTAAAATTACTAACTGTCCTGGAAAACATCACACCAATTAAAAACAAATAAAACCATTAGATAGTAATTCCAAGGTAATTACATGTTAAGAGGAGTTTCACTTGAGAGATAAAGATTCTCATTAATGCACGTGAGAACTGTCTCAGTTAATACATTTATCTACAATGTAAAACGATCTGGAGGTTTCCTCGCCCTCTGTGGATATCTCCTTTCATTAGAACTCGACATTTCTGTCTGTTTATCATCTTTAACAATGGGTGTGCTTTGCGGTTTATCTTGCCTCTCAGATATTTCCAACGGAATCTGTTTGTTTATGACCATCGGGTCATTATTCGGCTGAATCATATCATGTGAAAATGATGAGGGAGCAATGTTATCATGAAATTCTGGAGAACGTACGATTTCTTGCGGACTTTGCGTAATTTCAGAATTTCTCAACTGATCCGCATGTCTCCTCCACAATATTCCATACCCTACATCAATTTTGTACATTAAAGGCCCTTCACGCGAAGCAATCGTACCCCTGATCCATTTATCCTTAGATCTATAATCCCTAGCTAAAACATTTTCACCTATTTCAAACTCGCGCAGTTTTCTGTCATTGGAAAACGCTAACTTCATTTGTGAATCTGAAACTTGTTTTTGCGTATCAGGTTTCAATAAATCTAACTTTGTTCTGAGAGTACGTCCCAAGAATAATTTTGCCGGAGTTTCACCTGTCGTAGTATGCGGTGTGTTGCGATATCTCAAAAGAAAACAATTTAACTTTAAATTGATATCATCCGTTTCATTACACATTGCACGCATGCTACTCTTAAACGTCGCGACAAATCGTTCTGCCTGACCATTTGTACTAGGCTTGTACGGAGCAGATCTAATATGAAGTATGCCATTTTCACGCATGAATTTCTGAAAAACTTCGCTTACAAATTGACTACCATTGTCAGAAACTAACTGTCTAGGCAATCCATTTCTTGCGAATATTGTTCTTAATTCTTCAACTGTCTTTTCTGCAGTTGTAGATTTCATTAAGATACATTCTGGCCATTTTGAATGTGCATCGACAACTATTAAGAACATCCTATTCAGAAAAGGTCCCGCAAAATCTACATGAACTCTTTCCCAGGGAGAACTAGGCCATTCCCAAGGATGTAGATTACTCTTTTGCGGCGCGTTTTGCTGCATTTGACAACCATGGCATTGCTTAACCAAAATTTCTATGTCATTGTCGATTCCTGGCCACCAGACATAACTTCTGGCTAAAGCTTTCATTTTAACAACACCAGGATGACTAGCATGTAACAAATCTAAAACCTGTTTTCGCAATTTTATAGGTATTACGACACGTATTCCCCACATTAAGCATCCTCTGTGAATTGACAATTCACCTCTACGGCTAAAGTAGGCTTTTAACAACGTGTCCTGCGAATCGCAAGTCCATCCGTTTTGTACATTTTCTAACACACGAGAAAGTGTACTTTCGCGCTGTGTTTCACGCTTGATTTGTGCGCTAGATACCGGAAGTTGTTCTAACTGTGACGTATAGAACACATCATCTTCATCAACAACATCAGGCTGTTGTGACTGTAACGGTAATCTCGACAACGCATCAACATTAGTATGCTTCTTTGTACTATTGTACTGTATGTCATACTGAAAACCTGAGAGAAATAACGCATATCTCTGTACGCGCGCTGCTGTAGTCGCTGGTATGCTTTTACTGGGACTAAAGATAGATAACAACGGCTGGCAGTCTGTTATCAGCGTAAATTTCCTACCGTACAGATAAGGATAAAATCTCTTAACTGCCCAGTATATTGCTAATGATTCTCTATCAATTTGCGCATATCTTTGCTCTGTCTTGGTCAACGACCTCGACGCGTACGCAATTGGTTTTTCTGTTCCATCTGGAAATACATGTGACAAAATTCCAGAAACACCGTACGGACTAGCATCGGTAGCTAATTTCACGGGCAAATCAGGGTTGTAATGTGTCAGCACCGGCTCTGATGTAATAAGACGCTTCGATTTTTCGAACGCGGCTTCGCATTTAGCAGACCATTCGAATTTCCTATTTTTCTCTAACAATTCGTTTAGAGGTTTCACTACGGTGGAAAGATTTGGCAAGAATCGGTGGTAATAATTGAGTAGGCCAAGATAAGAACGCAAAGTTGTAACATTGTGCGGTCTCGGACTGTTAAGCACTGCATCAATTTTCTCTTTGCTTTTCCATAATCCTTCTTTGTCAATCTCATGACCACAGTATGAAATTCGATCCTTGAAAAATACACATTTGTCTTTATTTACACGTAATCCAAAATCAGATAATCTTGACAAAACCATGTCTAGTGTCTGTAAATGTTGTTCATCAGTTGCCCCGGTAATGACCATATCATCTAGAATGCACTGTACTCCATTAATTCCTTGCAACACCTGTTCAATGGTGCGCTGCCATATTGATGGAGCTGATGATACACCATACACTAATCTGCACATTGAGTATAATCCTCTATGTGTGTTAATTGTTAGCAATTTCTTGCTTTCATCATCAACTTCCAAATGTAGATACGCCTGCCGTAAATCCAATTTTGTAAACTTTTGTCCCGGCGAAAGATTAGCAAATATATCCTCAACACGCGGAAGCGGGTATTTGTCAACCTCTAGAGCTTGATTGACAGTGACCTTAAAATCACCACATATCCGGACACTTCCGTTTGGTTTCACCACTGGAACAATTGGCGTAGCCCATTCACTGGTGTTCACTTTGGAAATAATTCCCTGTCTTTCAAGGTTATCCAGCTCTTCCTCTATCTTCGGTCTGAGCGCATACGGCACTGGTCTTGCTTTCAAGAATTTGGGTTTTGCGTTTTCTTTCAACGTAAGTGACGCCTTAATTCCCTTAAGCTTTCCTATACCGTCCTTGAAAACATCAGAGTGTTTTGACAGGATGTCTTGCAGATTGTTGCCACTTCGCACTGAATTCACATTAAGGAGTTTTGACCAGTCGAGCTTTATTTCCTGAAGCCAGTCTCGCCCGAACAATGCTGCACCGTTTCCTTTCACAACGTGTAGCTTTAAGTTCTTCTGCTGGCCATTATAGCTGACGGTAACATTCGCAACTCCAACTTGATTAATGACTTCTCCTGAATACGTTTTCAGAATTGTTGTTGAGGTATTCAAGTTCACCTTGCCAAAACTTGACAGAAAGTCATTGTAGTTCATCAACGTGACAGATGAACCTGTATCCAATTCCATCTTCACCGGTTTGCCATTTATCAATGGACAAATCATTATTTTGGCTGGTTTACTTTTCACTGAATTAACCCAACTTACGTCATCATCCAGTGCATTTACCGATTTCTTGCAAATGCGAGAAATGTGTCCTTTTTCTTTACACTTGAAGCATGTCACGTTCTTCAATCTGCACTTCTCTGATTTGTGATTGTCCTTACCACAATGCACACAGCTTACTTTTTCTTTCTGGTCGTCGGCTTTCTTATGTTGTTTCTTCCTTTTCGCTTTAGTCTGTTTAGGTCGCTTACTTTTAGCGATATTTGCAACATTTTCCCCAGATGCCGCGGACCTCAATTCAGCTGCATCTTTCGAAGCCGTTTCCATCGCCGTAGCAATGTCGATAGCTTTTTGAAGAGTAAGGTCTTGAATGGACAAAAGCTTCCTTTGTACATTCTCGTCTCGGAGACCACAGACAAATCTGTCCCTCAGTGTGTCTTCAAGACTGTCTCTAAATTCACAGTATTCGGACAATTTACGTAATTCTGCGACATAGTCCTTAACACTCTCACCAGTTGACTGTTGTCGTTTGTGAAAACGGAATCTCTCGGCTATCACCACAGGCTTAGGTGACAAATGCGCCCTGAGAATTCTACACAATTCTACATACGTTTTTGTAGAAGGTTTGGCTGGAGATGTTAGATTACGTAACAATGAATATGTCCTATCACCAAGTAACGTTAGCAAGGCTGCGACTTTCTTTTCGTCGTCCACGTCATTTACTAAGAAATACTGTTCAAGTCTCTCTTCATACGAAATCCAATTATCCGTGCTACTGTCAAATGGATTAATTGTCCCAAGTAACAACGACATCTTCACAATGAGAATTTTACGCACATAAATGTTTATGGATAAAATCCCACAATTGCAAAACAATTGGAATTTCAAGTGAGTTCGTTCAACTGGTAATTCTCGTCGCCAATTTGTTATGTATTTACTTAGAAATGATCAACACCTTGACTGTTTAAGAGACTATTTAATACTGCATAGAATAACAATAACAAGGCGGCTATAACAGAAGATACAATGTAGACAGACAGGTACAGAGGCGTGGCTTATAAGTAGAATATATTACATTCACGTGCTGTATACTCTGTATGTTATCATAAACATAACAATGAATAATATGATTATTTGAGCGACTCTGATTGGTATCGCTGAATTTAACATGTTGAATGCTGAATTCGTATTGACTGCTCGGTTACGATAGTGAATCGAAGTAGATGCGATGAAATATATTTGTGCCCAAAATATTTTAACGTTATTGTACTGTACACAAACGAACATTGACGGATGAGCCAGAAATTTTTATAGATAAAGTAAACTAAAATCAAATGTTTTACAATAAAATCTAATGTAATATGTCTTGCGTAAGACAGAGAATGTATTCTTGTGTGAGATTAAAATGAAAAATAGCAATGGCTGAAACATTTTGAAATAGACCTGTTTGCACGGATACAAAAATGTAAAATCCAACGGTTTTAATTATACGTTTGCATTTTAAACTGAACTGACTTCGAAGAAAATACAAATACACATTCAATTTGATAGAAAAATAATAATAAAACTAACAGAAACGTTAAATATCGTAAATTTTTGCGGTTCCTTCTAGAATAGACCCTTTTAGCATTGCTCTGTCTCGGAACGGTTTTTCCGATTTTTATCAAAACGCGTTTTCAGAACGATGCGCAGGATACTGACTCGCATATTAATAGGGTTAAATTCAGTGATATTAGCACATTTTCTTCAAAATTTTAAGTATCTACGGAGTTTGCAAGGAAAAGGGAATTATTAATTATGCGAAAAATCGATCAATGCTGATGTGGGCATATCTAGTCGGGCATTAATATTAAAACATAACTCGATAAATTTGTGTGCGACTCTTAAAATTAAAAGAAAAAAACAAAACACTGGCAGTATATTCATGTATGCACAACCATGAAATAACGTCAAAATATGCGACGTTTTAGTTTATTGTCGTACACACACCGAGAAACTCCATACAGCAATGAAAACATGCGATGAAAAATTACAGATATAACAGATTTTTAAACTAAGATTCCGTTTTGTTATTTAAGATTCATGGTGATATTTTACATAAAATTTCAATTTTCTTTAATATTTGTTACGGTTCAATTTCAACTTAATTTATTGTCGTTTAATATTTATCAGCGGTGCGTGGACTAGTGTACTCGAGTCTAAAACTAGGGTCGAAACATTTTAGAGACGAATATCCCAGGAGACGTTTGACGGTTTCTCTTAGCATGTCTCTACTAGTCGAAAAGTCGCAGTAGTTAACCAATTTTGTCTGGCAGAGATAGCCTCCAGAGAATCCTTAGCGAGTTTAAGCTATCTTTCCTTGAGGTTTTTAAGAATAGGTAGTGTTCCTTTTGTTTACAGGTTAAGTACATGCTGTTTAAGATTTACAACTTGATCAGTATTATGTTAAAATACAATGGATATCATATTGTTCGTAGTTATTTGTTTTAATTAATTTAACTAACTTAATATGTAATGGATTGTTATTTTAATAGAAGAGACAATCATTCGTTTTGTAGAACTCTAAACTTGTATGTGCGTTTGAACAGCTAATTGTCTGGTCATTCATGTGAGCGAAAACATTCATAATTTTGCAGTGTTAATGTTAAAAAGTGAAACATTCATTATAGGATTCTAGAAGACAAAGCCTCCACACAAAGCCAAAAAGTAGAGAGGAAAAGAAAGCATGGGTTATATAATGATCAGTTTCAAAATAGACAACACAATCAACGAAAAACAGAATTGCAGTTTTGCCACTGGGGGTTTAAACAAGGTTCTAGTAATGCACCGTTCTTAAACTTGCCACCAAGAGGTTCTCAAACGTCATTATTCAAAGCGAAAATAACGATGACATCATTAGAAATAAAATCATTATAGTGCAAGCATTTTGTATACAAGACTTGTTCAAAAGATATTGATATCAAGCATAAATAAAAGCATAAAACATTCTTATTATTTCACCTTTGTTTTCCTCCCAACTGTAAAAATAATTTATTCCATTTTGATCAAATTTTTAAGAAATCACGTGATTACATTTCGAAAGGTTTGATCATGGTGTCTTAAATATTAAAAAAAAAATGAAGCAAGCAACCGGGCGGTAAAATTATCCTGACTGAAGAGGGAGCCAGAATTTCAAATTAGTTAGTTAGTTCTTAATTTCGCTAAGAGACAGTAGAGCAGGCTACATTTATCTGTGTCCGAGTTTCCAGAATTGAACTTAAAATACTTCGAGATTAAAAAAATAAATATGGTTCTTTTAAAGCAGAGAATGAATGCTTAACTCTCTGAAATTTATTGCATGTTTAATTTAACCTTTTCAGGTCAATGAAGACTCGAAGGCTATAGATATTATTTCAATAGCAGGCTGTAGCATCTCTCTGTTCGCTTTGTTGCTTACAGTGATTTCACACGCCGCATTATGGAGGTATGTTTCATTTGAAATTCAGTGCTGTGGAGCTCACATTTTCTAAACTACCAACATTGTTTTTACTTATTTTTAACAATCTCAAGAAGAGAGAGAGCAAAATTTAGCAATCTCAAGAAGAGAGAGAGAGAGAGAGAGAGAGAGAGAGAGAGAGAGAGAGAGAGAGCAAAATATCGTGCCCTTGGCCGATGTACTCCTGTTCTTATTTTCTTATATTGCAAAATTAAAACTATTAACATGTAATTGAAAATTGATAAAATATGTCAGTTGTAGATTTCATGTTATTCATTTTGTATCGTTAATGTAAAATATATACTCGATGAAAATACCATGGCTCTATCATCCCATAATAACATTAAAGTAAGCCCACCAGAATAAGTAAATTCACTCGACATAGCCAATTGACAGATGAAAGAAAAACAATATAAATAAAAGAATAAACATTTCGGGCTGTAATAATTGTTTTATACATTGTGAATGCTATAAAATGATAACAGCGTTGACTACAAGTACAGAAAATCGCAATTACATTTTTAAATAAACAAGTAAAGAAAACACTTCAAGAAAACTCGCAATTGGCTTGGAATACCATTGTTACCTAGCTATACTGTCGATTGATGAGTATCATATGTTTCTAGATACCTTAGATCAGACCGTGTTGTGATCCTCATGCATCTGTCTGTTTCCTTGGTTTTATCATACGCAGTATTTCTTGGTGGCGTAGACAGAACAGAAAATAAGGTAAAAGCTATACATGTATATTTAAAAAAGGTGAAATATGCATATCAGGAATCGCGTTGACTACAGCGTTGACTACTTAGTTGTTCCTTTTGTGCTATGATTTATCCATCTATAACTAATTTTATTAACATTTTTGGGAAGCGAAGTGCAAATGCCTACGTTACTGAAGAAATGAAGAAAAGTTTCTGATAAATGACCGTCTTTTAGTTGGTGTCTGTATTTTGTGCGCGATTAGTCAATTTAATATGCGTTCCTGGCGAAATGACATTTGATACGAAACAAGATCTTTCGCAATACCTGGCAAAACATAAGCAGACGTGAAGCTATAATTTTATCTTGTTGGTACGTTTGTATATCTTTTTTGAATCACATTTTAGTCAAATTTGTGGAAAGTTGAACGAGTTTGTGCCCCACAGCTTGTTCTTGTTGAAACTCAAATATTGCAAATAAAATTGATATCAGGAACAGCCTCATAAAAAACGCAGCCTTCAAAAATATAAGTTCATAAAAAGGTAAAATAAGAAAACAATAAGGAAAATATGAGACCTAACCCAGTCATAAAGGAATAAGCTAAAAATAAAATGATGTTTAATGCATTCTTTAATATTTAGTAATAGGCAGAGGATCTGTCATGGCTGGACGGATAATGAAATGTATGTTTAAAAGTAGTCCTAGATTTGGGGATGATATTTGCCCCGGCAACGGTTGAAACTGTATTTGATTTTAAATAGATGAAAAGGGAACTTTAAGCAACAGTCTTTTTAGCATGTTTGAGTTGTTTCCCTTTAAAATGACTTGTATATGAAACTTAATATTGCCTATGATTTTAAATGTGCTTGTACTATTAAATTCATTGTTGAAAATTATCATCTGCATGAACAAAGCCATCTGTTACAACAAGAATGATTACTCCTGTTTGACTATTTTTGGAGTGTTGTCCCTTTCAAATATTTTTAATATGAAACTTCACGTTGCCTACAATTTTAAGTCCTGATCCTTTTAACTTAATAATTGGAATATATCATTTAAAGAACAAATCCATTGGTGACAACATTAATGAGAACTCCTGTTTCACTATTTTTCCATTAATGCATTATTTAAGTGACTAAAATATGGTTCTAAATGCTGCCTATAAAATTGAAAGTACTTGTCCTGTTAACCTAGTATTTGAAATATGTCATATGGAGATGTGACATCGGGAATAATAACTCCCAATTAACTTTTTTTTAGTTATGCTCCTTTCAATTTACTTTAACTTGAAACTTTAACTTAAAACTTAATTGCTTATAACTTGGAAAGTGTTTGTTCTTTTGACACAATACTTTATATATGTCATCTGTTTAAATAAAGTTATATCTGTTTTGAGTTGTTCTCCTTTGAATGATTTTTATATAAAACTTAATTGTTTTTATAACTGGAATAATAAGTAATTACTTGACACAAATGTTCACCATGACAAGGAGCTGTATCTCGTACAATACCCATGCCTGTTAGTCCAGTGTCAAGGTCACTGTAACAAAAAAATAGAATTTTCTTGTGAACACTCTAGTGGTTGCATTTTTGCTCCGATTGTCACGAAACTTGGTCAGGAAGTATTTCCTAGTTATTACTTTAAACAGTTCGAATATGGGTCATCTGGGGGTCAAAAACTAAAAATAGAAAAATCTTGGCTTGGCTGTAAAATTGTTATTTCTCATTGGATTTCAAAATAACTTGGCACAAATGTCAAATATGACAAGGCAGTGTGTAGAGTACAATACCCATGCTTGTTTGTCAAAGTAAAAGGTAACTGTTACTAAAAATAGAATTTTCTTGTTAACACTAAAGTGGTCACATTTGATTGTAAAGAAACTTGGTCAGGACATATGTCCCAGTTATTAATTGGACGAGTTTGAATATGGGTTCAAAAACTAGGTGAATATGGGTCATCTGGGTTCAAAAACTAGGTCACTGTTACTAAAAATAGAAAAATCTTGTCCAGGCTGTTCATTTATTTCTCATTGGATTTTAAAATATCTTGGCTCAAATGTTTACCATGACAAGTTGTTATTTCGCGTACAATACCCATGCCTGTTTGTCAAGGTCAAGGTCACTACTAAAAATAAAATTTTCTTGTCTGGGCTTTAACTTCCTAATGAATGGAGTGATTTCAAAATAACTTTACATAAATGTTCACCATGACAAAGGGGTGTGTTGCGTACAATACCCATGCCGCTAGGTCCAAGGTCATGGTCACTGTTATTAAAAATAGCATTTTCTTTTCCAAGTTGTAAATTTGTTGTTTCTTATTGGATTTTAAAATAACTTGATGTTCACCATATCAAGACGTTGGGTCACATACAACACAACTTTGTTGTACTCAGGTGAGCGATAAAGGGCCATCATGGCCCTCTTGTTTTTTGTGGGTGTTTTTTGTGTTTGTTTGTTTTTATAAATTGAAGTCATGTTTTCGTTTATTAGAAGATATTATGTCATTTGTTACATAATTTCGATTATTTATTTATGCAGGATGCGTGTACTGCTATAGCTGCTCTTCTACATTATATCTACTTGGTAGTATTCTTTCTTATGCTAGCAGAAGGAATTGAAATCGCAGTGACTGTTTTATACGTATTCAATACGAAGTCGAGACTAAAATGGCTTTTGCCTGCGGCCTGGCGTAAGTTTATTGCCATTTACATGCAATTGACTGCAAACGTATGAATAGTAAAGTTGCATTTTTCCTGTTTATTTTGTCTTCAATAGCAAGAGAATCTGCTTCAGGATTGAAGCGGTATTTTATCGCGTTCATAAGGGTATGTAAAACATTTAGGTTGTTTTAAAGTGTTTGAAGCTAGAAGAGGTATGCGCTTACTTTAACCAACCATAATATCCTGATGAACACAAAAATATCGATTCAATATTTATATTTAAACAGAATATTTTAAAGCTTATACAGGCCGTGATAACGGAACCATTCATTTGCGCACAGTTACAAATGCAGAAAATAAGAACAGCTACGTAAAAAATGTCATACAAGATGGTATTTGACCGCCAGAATACGACGCTATACATCCGGATCGCCAGATTTAGCTTGATCTTGAAATTGCATTCAGATGTTTTGTGGCTCGGTGCTTTTTTCTCCTATTATTTGGTTTGCTGTATGGTGAAGCTGTGTTGTCTGCTTTTGACGTTTTTTTTATTTAACATTTTTTAAATTCTCAAAAAATAATAATACATGTACATACGGATACATTTTTCAGAATGTAGATGCATCTTATTTTATTAGGTTATTCAGCTTCAATGCTCGATAAAATTTATGAAATTTTGTTGTTTTTTTACAGTGATACCTGCTGTCGTCGTTGGCATATCTCTTGGCGCCAGACAACTCAAAGGTTACGGAAATGAAAAATTGTAAATCAGTTTATTGTTTGAGTGATACGTTTATTGTATGTCCGTATTACGGATCATCTGTTTATCGTGCTTTATTTTTTCCTCTGGCCTCCCAACTTTCGTTGTCGTTCTCCATCCATTTTTATTAAGTTTTCGTGAAATTTGCATGTTATTTAGCCGATCTCTTCACTTTAAAAGCGGAGTACTTATTGATTAATTAAATGTTAAAGAGGATAACAGTTTCAAGTTTCAAGATTTAAAAACTATCATTCTTAATTATTTCATGAAAAAAACTTCGTTGGCAGACTATAAAGTTCTTAGTGACGTCATGCAAGTAAACTAGGGATGAAAAACAGGTGATTGTGCATTGTAGTATTTTAAATTATATATTAATGCAGCTGCTGGTTGACCATTGACAGAGGACTGATCTGGGCGTTTGTTGTTCCTGCTCTCACAATTATCATAGTAAGAACTTCACTCACTTAGTTTGTTTAGATTGAAGCGGGTAAAATTTAGCAGATGGTTTCTACTTAAGTTTCGTTTTTAGCTTCATTTTATTGCAACAGATATAATAACTTCGGTTGTATTTGTATTTCTTCTCAATGAGTAGCAGCGATTTTTTTTTTACATTTATTCTTGTTTTCAAGGACTGTTAATATGTTTTTGAAACCAGAAAGCTCTGCTTTATTAACGCTCTGAAATTGCCTTTTATAACATTAACATGTACAAGAATTGTCCTTAAAATAAAGTGTGATGACGGAAAATTTAGGTTATTAAGAATGTCGGTACAAAATGACCTTTCAGGGACGAAATTTAATGTCTCAGGCAGTATATCACTGCACAAATTGTTAGGATACACAAGTTTTTAGTTAAGATTGTTCAACGAAAAGAAAAGTTCTCCGTTTAGGTTTGTCATGTTATACTGCCTGAGACGTTAACTTTCGTCTCAGAAAGGTCATTTAGTAGCTACATCCTTTGCTTGACATGCAATGAGCTTTTTAATATTTTATCTATGTTTACATGTTTTAGCATGCAACTTTGTACAGTTTATTTGTCCGGGTAAGAGTTATTTCACTAAGCAATTTTTATTTGACAAAGGTAATTTGGAAATGTTTACATTGGCCTTTTTACATGTAAATAATAAATTAATATTTCAATCGTTGATTAATACAAAGCGTGAAGCTCCCAACACTTTTCCAATTAGCCAAGTGGTCCAAGACGCAGTCAATTTTAATCGCAATGTTAGCTACGCTGTTATAGGTTGTAATTTCGAAACATGTGTTTTTATTCTCATTTTACACACAATACTTTGAAATAACTGCAATAAAACTTTAAAAAAATCAATCTTAATATTTTCTAAAAAGCCGTGTGTCAATGTTAATCGAAACCGTGTCGAAAAAAAGTTAGGCCTATGTCAGTCGGACGCGTAAACCACTGTGCTATCGAGGCTATGTATTATAAATTGACAAAATAGTTCGTTTAACGCGTAAATTTGCCTTAACCCGTGTTTACATTCTATTAATAATTGTAAACATCGCCAATTTAGCTTGGCCAACCTATACTGCGTGTTTGTTTATATCATAACCTGCCTAGACATGTGTGAGGTTGGTACACACTAGAAACTGGTTGAAACCCGCAGTGGCAAAACTTTTTATCATTTTCGTTAATTGTACAGGGTGTTTCAGAATATCTGTTACCGTTTTGTATCTTAATACGTTGCAATTAAAATAAACACATTAAAATAAAAGATACAGCGAAACATAGACACAATAAAGTTCAATTTGACATATAACAATAGTACGTTTGCATTAAACATTTACACAAATTAAGCCTCACACAAAAAGAACAGATTTACATTACGTGTTCAGGATGACGTCCTTCTTGTCGTAAAATGACGTTAATGCGTTTCTTGAAGTTTGTAATGGCAGACATATAGATGTCAAATGAAATATTTCGGATTTCACGACGGATTACTGTTTTTAATTCTTTGAGGGATATTGGGACAGGTCTTTGAGATATCCCCAAAGAAAAAAGTCAATCGGACTCAGATCTGGAGAGTGCGGAGGCCAAACGTTATCTGTCCTGTATGAAATGTAATGTATACCAAATGTTTTCTGAAGCCGTGCAATCAAGTCCCTGGAAGAGTGAGGTAGCACCATCTTGCTGGAACCAAAGAGTATTAAAGTTGGCACCTCTCCTTAATGCAGGGACACATTTCTTCTTTAATATCTCCAGAGAGCGCACACTATTTATTGTCTCAGTGTCACCATTTTCGTCCTTAACAAAGAAAGGCCCAATTATTCCTGATAAACTTAAGGCTGCCCTTACTACTTGTCAGAATGTAATGATCTCTCCATGCAAAAGTCTGGTTTTTCTGTGCCCAAAAAACGACAGTTACGTTTGTTCACCTGGGCGTTAAAGAAGAAATGCGCTTCATCGGAAAAACAAATATGGTCTGCAATATCTGGTCGAGTGTTCATCCATTCGGCAAAGGCGAGTCTGCTGCAAATGTCTGACTCTTTTAAGTGTTGTTTTATTGATAAGGTATATGGTGTCAACTTCAAATCGTAACTTAGCATCCAGTAAACACCCGAAGCGCTAGCAGTATTGGTTATATTTCCCACCACCTTCATTACGGACTTCTGTGGCATTTCCTCGATGACTTTACGGACCTGCTCAATACTTGCTGTTGAACTTACTGCTTTTAGTCGACCGGTGTTTGTATGCAGTTTGTCACGAACTGAACCCGTCTGCTCAAATCTTCGAACTATTCTGTGTGTTGAGCTTTTAATTGTGTGGATATCATTTTTTTATAAATCTGATGACAGTATCTGGAGAATTTGTTTCATAATAAAGTTAAACAACTTTGCGCAATTGTCAATGTACAACCCATCTTTAAAAACTGACCAAATTTGATGACGTCATAATAACATCATAACGTCAATATTCTCGTATTTTTTGTATGACGTAAAAAATTATTCTGTAACCGTCAGAAACATGTATTACAGGACTATATTGTGAACAGTATTTATGTTTAATATTAATTTGTAATGGTAACAGATGAAACACCCTGTATGTGGTTCCAATTTTATAAATGATGGTTTTATTTAAGGAACACCCCTCGAAGGCAAGATAGGAAGAAGAAAATTATAAAAACACTAATTACACCTTTATTTTCCAGGTCAATGTTGTGCTGCTTGTTCTAGTTATAAAGACAGCGTTTACAACGACGTTATCGTCTCAGAAAACTAACGCAGAAAAAGTCAAGTAGGTTTCATACAGTTGTTTTGTCGACAATGACAATGTTACAGATCTGAAGCGTACATGAGTAGTGGCGTGCTAGTTTTGTAGTTAAATGTTTGATGAGCACTGGTTGATACCTGAGTTTATTTGACAAATTATTAAAACTACTCCATCAGCTATAAAAATGCTTTCAAAGTGTTTATTAATGTGTAGGGGTGAAAGCAGACTTTCAAAATGCACTTAAGAATACTTTGCTGGCGATGTTGGCGAATCAGACACTGTTATGTACTAGCGGCGCATCTCTATTCATTTGAGTGTTGCAAAATAGGCAGTTTGCAGAATAGGGAATTTTGCCGGTACTTTTCCTGTAAACAAGTTTGTCATCCGATTTTCTGTTTTCCTTTCAACCCCTTTAATCGTGTTTGCATTTTTAAATACAGTTTTGAACTAATGGTTAGAGCTCCAAAAATATTTGAATATATTTGAAATATAGTTTCATATTTACCTATGTCTGTTATTATAATATATTTTATTTCAGGACAGGCATCCGTTGTCTTTGTGTCCTTATGCCGATTATGGGTTGTACCTGGGTAATAGGAGTATTTTATGTAAATTCAAGTTCAGCTTGGATTCAGTACGTGTTTGCAATTTGCAATGGTCTTCAGGTAATCGCAGTATATTTCAATAAATACCAAAATGCCATTGTTTATTAACAAGTAAAAACACAAATATTTGTATGAGCTAAGAGATCAATTGAACAATCTAATTTAGTGTTGTACCCGTACATATACCTATAAATGGTAAAAATTTTGTAGAGAAAATACAGGTATACAAATTAAATGACATTGGTTTTTAGAGGTACCGAACCCAAATAACCCAAAGTGAGTCTATTTCAATATCACAGAACGGTTTTCTGTGCAGCAAAAATGCTCATTGTAATTTTTATAATCAGAACCTCAGTCTGCATTATATTCTGGTTCAATCTGTTCATCTTTTTGTGTCTTTGAGCAAGCATATATTGGCATTACGCCGCTGTTCATGGAAGTATATACAATCTGTAGATGCTCGCATTAACGTAGCTAATAAAATGCGCGAGACCGAGACCAAAACTGTACAACATGATTAATTTATAGAACAACCGAAAAAAACTAACCACATCCAACTGATGAGATATTATTATCTCGCACGTTTTATCCTTAGAAAATTATCATAACCATCATAGAAGATATCATATTGGCTTACGTTTTTTTAATGTTTTAGGGTCTGGTGATATTTATATGCCACTGTGTATTAAATAAGCAGGTAAATACTTTGTTATTTAACTAACGTTAAGTACTCCATCACTGCATTGTTCGAGACATTGAACGAATTTACAAACCTTTCTGATATTCAGGCTGAGACTACCTGACATTTTAAAAATCGAAATCCAGAGGTGGACAACCATTTTCTATTATTGAACTTCGAGTTGTATGCCTTTCATTCGTCAAAAGTTGTTTGCTTGGTGACACGATTGATTGACTATACAAACATGTACATGTATACACAGTGAACAGCGTGATTCAACTAAATAATCCGTTTATTACAAATTTTGGTCAAGATACCTTACAAGTTACGTACTACTCCATCAAATATGATTATATTAGGTACAAACAGCAATAGTAATGAGAAGGAAAAAGTACAGAGACTCTCAGATGTCAAGTAACTCGACAAGCTTATCGGTAGGTATCGTTTTTGTTTTTCAAATCTACACAATTTGACTGCCTTTTATTTATATTATTTATTTGTTGTTAATTAACAGCATGTTTGAATAAAAGAATTGGCAATTATTCGAAATTGACACAGTAGCATAAATTGTATGAGGGAAATCCTAAAACTTGTAATTGTTTCGGTACTTGGAATTTATCATTTTTATGCCCCTTCAAATTCCTTTATACAAAAAGTCATCATATAAAAAGGCACATTCTATTAGCACAATACTTGAAATATATCATTGGCATGAATTAAACTATTTCTGTAAACAAGAGTGATACTTTGACAGTTCTTAAATGATGCTCCTTTCAAACGGAATTAACGTGAAACTTACTTTTTTACTTCTAACTTCGAAAGTAAACTTACAATTGTCATAATAATTTTATTATTAAGGCTATTTTTTATGAAAGGAATGTTACCAACTCCTAAAAGTTTTTTAGTTCCGATGCTTTCAAATAAATAAAATAAGATTGCTTACAACTTTCAAAGTACTGGTCATTTTTACCTAGTGCTTCGAAGTTTTCATATCTGTCAACTAGAATTATAACTTCAGAGTGACTTATCGTTATAGGTCCTCTTCTATATATAACCAGAAAAATAATTGTAAGTTATAACTTGTGCACTAATGACAGAAACCTTTTATACATTAAAAGCACAGAAAAAGATATTTATGCCAATATAAACATTGAAAACTGGTAGAAAAAAAGTAAAATATGCATATTAGGAATCGCCAGACTCACAATACAAAGCCTCCCAACGGAGCGAAAAAAGAAGAGAGGTAAAGAGAGCATATTGTTTTAAGTATTTCAATTCAAATAAAAAGCCACAAACAATTAACAACATAGAGAACCCTTAGGGTTACCGCCTTGCAACGGTCAGTGGCAAAATGAATTGCCACTGAGGGTTTAAACCAGGTTCTAGGGTGCGACAACCTCACACTTGCCCCAACAGGTTCTCATTTCAACAAACAAGTACAAGTTGTCTCGGTGAAATAATTCAAACTCACCCATCAGCTTAACAATATTGCATGCAAAAGCACACAAACATACAAAAGAAGCTAATAGCATTGCAAAGCTAATGGGCGAGTACTCGATGATCTGACCGAAACCAGAGTACCTGGAGTAAAATAAGCCAGAACACAATGACAGGGTTAAAAGAAACAAATCGAGTTTCAAGGTTCTTTTAAGAAAAGATTTCCATACAAACCTTCATAAACTTTCAAACCCCTGTCACCATCGTGCAAACAAAGAGGTAAGCATAGTGATCAACTGTAGATGGGTAAATCACCACTGCGGAGCGCTGTAGAATATCATGTTGGTAACCTTTCTTTTTGAATGTACATATGGTTTTTACGAATAACTGGTGGAAATTAATATTGCCTTTTATTTTCTTAAATTTATAAATTGAACCACCATAAAAAACTGGCTTTGAAATTCCTTGTTGCAATAGTGATTGTAAACTGCACCTGTATTTTTTAATTAAATCTGGGTATCGGCGATAAAACTTGCAAAACATTTTTCTTAATTTATGATACCGATAACCTTGTTTTGAAAGTTTTTTCTATAATGCAAAGATTACGTTCACTGATATTAACATCATTTCAAGTTCTAGAAAAGCGATCAAGCTGTGAGATATAAACCACGTAAGATGTTGCACGAGAAATATCGCCGTCTGAAAACGGAAAATTACGTATATTAAAATTAAAATCGTCAAGAAAGATTGCTTGCTTATCAGAAGTGTTTGCTTTATTAAGTTGTAGCTCATGAAGGTAAATTTTATAAACTTGAGATGTATAATGGTTTTTATCTATATTCACCAAATCATCAAGGTACCTCGAGGTGTTGCTAAAGGCTGTAAAGTAGAGAAATTTTCTGTTATAATGAATTGTTGTCATGAAAACATACACACAGCTGTTTCTTGCAACATAAACAATACATACACAAGCTCTTTCTGGCAACAAAAATAATATTTATCTTCTGATTTTCAATAATTTTAAGATTTTGTCTAGATAAGAATGTCGTTGCTGCACCTTGGAATAATATCATTTGATTTTCACTTACTTTCTATCCCCTGTTCCACGTTTTGGTGAATGTGTTAGTGGAGTCTTTATTTTGAAATTGGTCATGTTAAAAGGTCTTTCCCTACATTGGCTGTGTAAAGTGGCTATGTTTTTTGCGTTTTGCTTTTTCTGATATGCCTATTCAGTCGTTTTTTGATAAACACCATTTTGTCTCGTTTGCACCCAACTGTCTATGGCATATTTGAAACAGGATAAGATAGAAACAAACCAAAATTATTTAAATCTTCAGGTCTGTTCTAAACTAGAAACTTTATGGCAGTTCATTATTTGCAAAACCTCCGTCGCCGTTAACAGGCAAATAATGCGGAACGGTCGTTTGAGTACCAGGCTGTTTAACTCACGTCTTTATTTATTTATTTTAACACTCGGGTGTATATGGTTATTTTGAGGTTTATTTACCAGTGTACTGAAGCCTTGTTCTTTTCTTTAATGAAACAGCAAGAAAAAAAGTATATCGGAAATCGCCAAAGTAAGATAACACAAACTTCCCAATCACAACCAAGGATGAGGATGGACAAAATATTGTATTAATCAAAAAGAAGTACTATTTTGACGCAGAACCTATGTGATCAAAGTGGTTAAGTAGTTTTGCTACCCGGTCTTTGCTCATGCCAAATAACAAACGGAACAAAATTAGATTGGGTAGGATACCGGCTTGGATCAAGTCAGTCGTACTTAAATATGCCCCTCATAAACACACAGCTTAAATGTAGGCAGATAATTGCGTTATTTGATTATAGTATAATTTATTTTATAAAGACACTATAATCAATAAGAAACATGTCGGAACGGTCAGTTGCAAAACAGTTTTTCACCTTGTCCTTTAACAATCACGAACTGGTAAATTAATTACGGCGTGGGACGTAAAATATTGAATCCCATAAACAGTCTCAGTCAAATTGGGCCTGAAATATTTACAGATCTATCGTGTTCGATGGCTTTTAAAGTTTTCATTTTCATCTTACAAAAATCAAAGTATATATAATCAATGTTGAGGGTAGGCAAGAAATATCGTTATCATGTAACCAAACATCTTTACTAGCAGTGTGGTAAGGTTTTTTCCTAAACTCAAATTTCTAAACGTAGCATTTAATTGGTGTGTATAATTTGAAAACACGGAACCTTAACCAATTGACTCGACTTTTAAGGTATAAAATACATTTGTAAACTAGATTTATTAGGCCGCACAGAAACATTAGTTCAAACAATCTTTTAACACCATTCTTTACTGGCAATGGAGGGACAGCGAAATCATCCCCATTCGAATTGCTTTTTATTTCAAGAAGTGTTATTCAGTTATATGCTCTTTAACGGCATGTTTTCTGATAAAAATAACATAGACAAAACAGGGACTGCAATAATTCAAAACCGCAACCTACTGAGCACAGTTAAGTTCAGTTTTAGTTATTCAGAATAATTGTTCCTTCAATGTCACATTTATAACCTCGTTCTGTGTTTTGATGTAATGGTTTATTGGTGAAGTAATTAATTTCAGTTTAGAAAGCTGTCAAGGATGTCAATAACATCTGAATTGGATGTTGAAATTCCTGGAAAATTCGGTATGTTTTTACAAGCTGCGTTCTACACTTATATTCCTTCTCTGTATAATCTCATATCGTTATCAGTTAAGAGATTCAAGTAGATTCAAGAAAAGGGTTTAGGTATTTTTGAGGCACGAAGAAAATTGTCGTGCTAGCTACGTTGTCTTAACTTTCTATAAGGTATTTACCAATATAATCCATACGTGACACTAAGGCTCCAACGTTTACACGTGTAAACGGTAACGTTTCGATTACGGGCCGTAAACTTTTACCGAATCTCGAACCGTTTATACGAACGGTCACGTGACTGTAAAAGGCGGCAAAATATTAGCTGAAAATCGGCAACGATACACTAATATATTAATTTTATACGCCTTTCCAATAATTCGATGAATTTATTTGGTTACCTCCCCTGTCCAGTCACGTGACTGCTTTACAGGAAAAATGATTGCGCGCTGTAATCACGTAATAGGGAATATGTACCTACAACTTTCATTTTTATCATAAAATTATTTTTTGAAAAATGTATTTTCTCTTTGAATTAGTAATAATACATCAGCGTCATGATATTTTTGAAAATAATTGATAAAACAATCAGGTTTCTGACTAAAAGTGTCAATTCATTATTCCTCGCATTAAACACTAAACGACATAAACTAACAGACAGTCGCAGGGTTCTCTTCACGGCTTAACTGAATCTCGTTTCCGGATTAGCGTGTCTATTCAACTACTGACATCATGTTGTGATTATGTCGGCGGGGATTGATTTTGAAGGCGGTCAAACTGTCTCGCACATTGGTTCATCTGTCAATTACTTAAAGGGGCAGATATCATTGACCAATAGAGATCGTGTAATTTCTGTTTGCAAGGTATCTACACCTCCCAATTCTTAAGTATTTCGGAGTCCTTTAACTACTGGATGTGCCAGCAAATGTATTTGATTTAGCACTTAAATGGATTCTTAACCAACATTACGACACGTTATAGAAACAAAAGCCGTCAATAAGAAACAAATCTTGTCAAAACATTTTATATATGTTTAATTAAGAGTTTGGGCTTTTATGCCAAAATTACAATCTGTCAAACCTAAGAAATCTAAATTGGATATTCAACCATATTGTGATATAAATATTCCCATCTTTTTGGAAGCCGGCATCTAAATCCTTGGATTTTATTCTACGAATGATACTTCTACCACAAACAATCAGATTTCCGATTCTGTTTTATTTCAAGACAGAATCAATCATATTTGCTTGTGAAGTATACGTAACATTTTAAATATTAAAATTATTTATTCGTTGACCATAAACGCCTTAAATTTTTAGGACAATTCTATTGTTCAATTGTGTAAGTATGAACAAATTCAGATTGTATTTTTTTTTGTCTACAGATCATGTAACCAGATGCTGACATATCACGATTTCCGGATAATAGCGCATTACTAGCCTTAGCAATTTGCAAAATTTACACCAGTAAACTATATTTTCAGCAGAAAAGATATTAAGAAGAAATTGTTGTACATAATTGGTAAAATTAATGCTTATGTTTGTCCAAATTGCGTTTCATACTGCCTACTATCAACAAGAATGGTACATGTTCTTAAATCATTAAAAATCTAAATATCTAACAAATAGTAAACATAAAAAAGTCTGGCTAGAATAACAGACCAGCAACTTAGTTTTTCAACGCCGGCGACGAACGCAGACCTGCAATATAGCGGATAAGGTTAGCTATTATGTGCTTAAGCCATTAGCCCGATCGTTCAGATATCCTGCAGAGCCTCGTTTTGGATTGATTTTCTGTCGCGGGAAGTAACTCGTACAGGACTGCGAAACTGTTTATTGGAAAGGCGTATTTGTACCAAGTACACAATTGTATTCTAATATGTAATTTATATTGTTGAGGTATTAAAAAACTCCCGCTGTGTTGTGCGTTTCCGCGATGTTCAGGGATTTCAATAGCTTCTGAAAATCAGGGGTCATCTGATCCCTGTGGAGAATGTTCATAGGGTCATTATCAGATCGCCAGTAGTCATATTTTATATTAGGTGAACTTTACTACTTATAATCTTGCTTTAGCTTCATTTTAGTTTACTTTCAGTGGTTAAATAAAAGTTTACTTCATTATTAAAACGAAATATACACTAAAGTTTTCTTAATTCTTGCAAAAGTTCTCCTGCATCAAAATGATCACAAGCTCAGAATGAGGTGGAGTCAAAAATGGAAAAAAATTCAAAATTGCTTGCATAAAATGCAAGAATCTGCATCAGCTGAAATCCCTGGATGTCGTGATCATGTAGGTGCGTGTAGCAAAATGATTCGGAATTTTACAGGATATACCCGGAAGTTTAGATATCCGATAAGATCCCGTTATAATGGAGTTGCATTGTTTTTAATAACTTATCAAGTTCAGTGAAACTTTTCACATTGTTATAAGGGTTGTATGATATAAACAACGTTTAAACGGCATCGTTTCGTTTTTCATGGTCCGTGTAAACGTTTAAAAAAAATGTAAACGTTGGAGCCTTACGTGACACTGTTGAAAGCTCTAAAGTTTGATATTATACTCTCTTAAAGCTTAACTATGATTCGGCGAAACTTGAACAAAAATATAGCATCAATATGCAAGTGTTCTTCTATAATTAATGCAAATGTAATTATATTGCAGAAAGTATACCGATGTATAGGTGTTTTAAATTACGAGTGCTTTAATCCTCTTAATAATATGAAAATTTCGGCAATTGAGAGTAACTGAAAAAGGGCTATGTGAAAACTTGTGTCACAGAAAACTTATTCGGGCAAAACCCCAAAACAACTTCGCTTTATTTCATTATTTTCTTTATTCCTAAATTATTAATTTGTTGAAATAATGATTTCCTATGAAAACAACGTAATTACCTAATAAAAGTTGTTTCAAAGCTTCAGATTACTGGTTTGTTATCAAATCAAAATGGAAAAAAATTCTCAATGACGAGAAAAGATAAATATTATTTTATAGACTCTTACAATCTTATCATTGATGAACCTCCCGAGTCGTTAACTAAACACAAACTTCACTTTTGAAAATTCCTGCATCAAAGTTTACCAACAAACTGCTCTGTTCGCCAATGTTAAAAGGTGTATATTCCCTTTACTCCGATTTAGACCCGTGAGCTTAGACCTTTCGGACAAGTCCAATTTTATAAATCTAATAGTAAATAGGTTACTTTTAGTTACTGTTGCCTTATACAGACCAGTATATTGAAGCATACCTATTGAATGTTTAATAAAGTCTCAGCGAAATGAATTGTTCCACCATGGTAGAAAAAAATGTCTAACATGTACCGACAGAATGAAAATATAAATTATGTTTTCACCTACCTCTATCAAAACAGGAGCACCATTTCCATTATTGTCCAACAATATTGGCCTGGCACTCGTGCATTTGACCCCGTACTCGTTAAATTTCGTAAATGGTACGATCTACTTCGAATCGGTAGTCCGGCATCTATTTCAATACACCACACATCACTGACGTGTAAATTGGATAAATAGATCGGTGTTTTCGCTAAAACCCGTGTTTATCCATTGACCTTAACGAAAATTAATGAAGTGCCAGGTCAATATTGTTTGACAATACACATGGGAACGCCACTCGTTCATACAGTAAATATACTCAACAAAACGGGAAACCTGACACTGTAACTTTGAATAAGTATGAGGTGCATATTCAAAATCTATATATACTTAAGGACTTTAATTCTGCAACTTTTTGAAATATTTATATAAAAAAACAAATATTATTTTATTAAATTGGCATGTATGAATTGGCCTGTAGATAAACCGGCAATTGCCTATACAGTTTCAACTGTGTAGTCAATACAAAATCTTTAAAATGAATTTATCGAAATGCTTATTACTTATTTACTTATTCTTGTAAATCTGAATGAATGGTATCCAAAGAAATGTAAAGTTGCGTTTTTACTGCCGTTAAGTATATTTTTGCACCATCCAAAAGAAAATAACCACTGAATCACTTGTTTCATGCACCAAAAATATCAAAATGCATAATTAAGTTCAAAACATGCACAATTTTAATTAAATACCACAATTCAATTAGCTTTAAATCTGATTCCAGGAAAATACACCAAATATAAAGTGTCAGGTTTCTATTTTTGTTGAGCATATAAACAATTTAAGCGTGACAGGTGTAGACCGACTAGCAAGAAATACATGACATCTGCACAGTATTTTTACTGTCTTTGTAGGAATCGTCGAAGACAGGGACAAAGCAAGTTTACAAAGTAGTGGAGGAAACTTTGAAACTACAAGAAGCTGAGACATTTCCAAATATAAAAGTTTGTTGTTTGTTTTATATTCCATTAACGATGCTGTAATTACGACTTAGTTTGAAATACTTTTTTGAGTTGAAATAAAAGAAAATTAAAGTATACAGCACCTCATTGTTACATTTTAGCTCGACTATTCGAAGAATATGTCGAGCTATTGTGCTCACTTGGGCATCGGCGTCGCCGTCGGCGTCCCGCTTTTGTTAAAGTTTACGTGCAACCTACCTATATCTTAAAAACTACTATAGCTACAGCTTTTAAACTTGGCACACGTGTTCATCATCATGTCCCGAGTGTGTATGACAAGAACCATAACTCTGACTTTCATTTTGATCAAATTATGGCCCTTTTTTGACTTAGAATTCCAGGTTAAAGTTTGCGTGCAAGCTACTGTACAAACTCATAACTTCAATACTACTTATACTACAGCTTTAAAACTTGGCATACTTGTTCATCATCATGTCCCGAGTGTGTATGACAAGAACCATAACTCTAACTTTCATTTTAATCAAATTATGGCCCTTTTTCGACTTAGAATTTCAGGTTAAAGTTTGCGTGCAAGCTACTGTACAAACTCATTACTTCAATAATACTTATACTACAGCTTTGAAACTTTCAACACTTGTTCATCATATCCCAAGTGTGTATGCCAAGAACCATAACTCTAACTTTCATTTTTATCAAATTATGCCCCTTTTTCGACTTAGAATTTCAGGTTAAAGTTTGCGTGCAAGCTACTGTACAAACCCATAACTTCCATACTACTTATACTACAGCTTTGAAACTTTCAACACTTGTTCATCATCATATTTCAAGTTTGTATGCCAAGAACCATAACTCTAACTTCCATTTTGTTCAAATTATGGTCCTTTTCCGACTCAGTGTGCAAGCTAGTTACTTTCATACTTCTTGTACTATAGCTTTGAAACTTAAGACACTTGTTTACCATCATGACCCTTACTATGTATGCCAAGAACCATAACTCTTTCTTTCATTTTTAATCAAATTGTGGCACTTTTTCGACTTAGAATTTCAGGTTAAAGTTTGCGTGCAAGCTAGTTACTTTCATACTTCTTACTATAGCTTTGAAACTTATTCACCATCATGACCCTGACTATGTATGCCAAGAACCATAACTCTTTGATTTGTTTCAAATTACTGCCCTTTTTAGACTTAAAAATTAAGGTTTAAAACTTTGTATACCTTTATTTTATCTTACATCGGGTTTATTTTCAGAGCTCCATAACTTATCCTTGCTTTTTTATATTTGATTTTTGCCCCTTTTCACTTGAAATTAGAATTAAGACTTATAAATAATGTACTTAACATACTTTGGTTGAAAGTGTCGAGTAATTGTGGGGTGGGTGGGGGCATAGACTGTAATATACAAAACTATACTATACTATACTATACTATACTATACTATACTATACTATACTATACTATACTATACTATACTATACTATACTATACTATACTATACCATACCATACCATACCATACCATTACCATACCATACCTTTGTACTGTACTGTACCCCCACCACCACCACATACCACCACCAACAACACCACCAACAACAACTACAACAACACCAACACAAACAACAACAACACCACCACCAACACAAACAGCACCACAACCAATGCCAACACCACCAACAACAACACCACCAACAACAACAACATCACCACCACCACCAACAACACCACCACCATTAACAACAACAACACCAACACCACCACCACCAACAACACAAACACCACCACCAACAACACCAACACCACCACCAACAACAACAACACAAACACCACCAACACCGCCACCAACAACAACAACACCACCGACAACACCATCACCACCACGACCAACAATACCACCACCATTAACAACAACAACACCAACACAACCACCAACAACACCAACACTACCACCAACAACAGCATCAACAACAACATCAACACCACCACCAACAACAACACCACCACCAACAACAACACAAACAACAACAACACCACCACCAACAACAACACAAACAACAACACCACCACCAACAACAACAACACCACCACCAACAACAACAACACCGCCACCAACAACAACAACAACACCACCATTAAACAACAACACTTACAACACAACCACCACCAACAACACCATCACCACCAACAACACAACCACCATTAATAACAACAACACCAACAACAACAACACTACCACCATTAATAACAACAACACCAACAACAACAACACTTCCAACAACAACATCAACATCACCACCAACAACAACAACATCAACACCACCACCAACGACAACAACACCAACACAAACAACAACACTACCACCACCAACAACAACAACATCACCAACAACAACACCACCATCAACACCACCACCAACAACACCAACAACCACCACCACCAGCAACAACACTACCACTACCACCACCAACAACAACACCACCACCAACAACGACACTAACAACAGCAACAACACCACCACCAACAACAACAACAGCAACCAGTATACCATACTGTTCTACACCACGCCACACCACTATAGGTGGGCAGGGATAGTGGGTTGGTGGGATCAGGGGTTTATGGGCTGGGTTGTGTAAACCCTAAAAAAAATCTACAAGAATAAATTAAGTGTAATTTATTGATTTCCTTACTTGGATAAAGAAACTTTTGTTCATGTGTGTTTGTTGGGGTTGTCATAAACTCCTGAATCACTCCCCAGTTTAAATGAAGCCCAGTTACAATGTGCTTAATAATTCTGACTTTTCGAATAGTCGAGCGTGCAGTCGTTTCCGACTGGCTCTTGTACATTAAAAAGCGAAGTTTGAAATATAGTGAATTGTATTTAGAACATACATAGGTCTAATGACAAACACGGACAGGGAGAAGACTTGTGTAAGACTATACAGATCAGCTATTTTGTTACCAACAAATAAACGATACAATCCATCAGTAATGCTTCTTAATATGGTCTGTTCATTTATTTGCGATGGCATCATTAAAAACACGGCCACATGAGTCTAAAAACAGAACAATGAATACACATCTGTTTGAGCAGGAGATAAACCTAACGAGAGCAGTGAACTTGAAACCGAACCGTTGAAGATAAAAAGTGATCATATTGATAAAAACCATGCAGAAATCTGGTGTTTAGATTGTATCCTTCTATTTTCAGGTCAAGTCCAGCTGATGTCTGTTATTAAAATTGCAAGGCTTTTTGTGCCGATTCTTAGATTTAAAGGAAAATGCTTTTCTTGGCGTTCCTGGGAAGTTTCGTAATAATAGCCCGAATCTTAGTTTTGAAATGATATACAAGTTTTGATGTCGTTTTTATTTGACCTGTTAAACTTTATTTTGTAATCAAGTATAAACGCTACTACTATAAATATTACTGTTCACGTTTAATACTAAAATACTTTAAATACCGCAATGACGAATTGAAATTCAATCTGATGGCTTAAGTTTGTGAAAAGTTCACATTACACTAAGACGCCCAAACAATCGTTTCATGACCAAAGGACGATGTTAAAAATTAATAGGTTTTTGTGGTTGTGAATCCGCCAAAATAGAATAGCAATTATTTAGTATTTTTGTATGATTTTTAACTCCCGACAAGTAATTGCAAGCCTTTAACATCATTTATTAATTAAACAATAATTTATATCCATAGATCCGACAATATTTTTTACTAAACAAAATGTTTGTATCCGGATATCCGTTCGGATCGTTAAACGTATATCCGGATCCCGAATTCCGTTGACATCCCTAAACAGACCAGTATATTGAAGCATACCTATTGAATGTTTAATAATGTCTTAGCGAAATGAATTGTTCCACCATGGTAGAAAAAATGTCTAACATGTACCGACAGAATGAAAATATAAATTATGTTTTCACATACCTCTATCAAAACAGGAGCACCATTTCCATTATTGTCCAACAATATTGGCCCTAATGTACTACGCATTGCACTAAGTGCGGTTATCAGTTACGACTCCTTTGGATAAAGTTGAGCATTATGCTGTGTACTATGTTTATAATGCTTCTAAAATACTTGTGTTTACATTTTTTGGCAAGTTTGAATACGGATGGTTTCAATGTCACAGCCAATATAGACTTGGATATTGTTCAATCACCAAGTTTATTTGGGTATATTTCCTCCTTTTTTTTAATTTTACATTTTGGCGTTGTATGTGGTACACAGGATTTGTATTCTCAGGTCCCCTGTCAAAAAATGAAATATGCATATCAGGAATGGCCACATCCAGCATATACAGCCTCCCTACACAGCCAAAAAGTAGAGAGGAAAAGAGAGCATGGTATTACAATAATCAGTTTTAAAATGGACGCCACAAACAAATAACGAAAGTGAGAATTAGAGGTGTTACCGCCTAAGAACGGTCAGTGGCAAAACAAAATGCCACTGGGGGTTTTCTATTCTTTTTCTGCAAATGGCTTTCTCGTTTAGGGCAATCCCATTCTTCTCGTTTAGGGCAATCCCATTCTTTTATCTGGAGATCATACGCCACTGTACATGGAATGGTATTTATCGGAAATACCGCACTAAAGATTCCATGCAATATGCACACCATCTTTTGGGATGGATCGAAATTTTACTGCTTATTGGTTTAAGTATTAAGCTGCGCTTAACTCTTGGCTAGGCGGCATGGGCCTTCCTATGGATTTCAATTACTGCTCATGCACAGGCCCAATCAAACCAATCCTACAATATTTTTATACTTGTCGTGTTCGTTGGCTCTCAAATTTCCTTTTTCCCATCTATTTTAATATATTTCACTGTTCATTGTTTAGAAATTATATTTATTTTGAATAAATTACTGTAACAATCTGTGTCAAGCTCATGACTAAATGAGGCTTCATTGCATTAATTTACCATTATTAAAATTACTTTTAACTGTCTTGTTTTAGAGACCAGAAGAAATCATAGAATTAAAAGATTAAAATGACAATCAAGTACGAAGAATGTAGAACCTTTTTAAATTGCCTTTAAATGACTTAGTTTCTTTGATTCTATTATGTATATCACTTAATAACTTTAAATCTATTATGTTATCAATTTATGAATAACAATGTGATATGGTTTTATGCTTTATTGTACACCTTACAAGCGCATTGACAAAACTCATACTGATCATTAACAACAGAACATTCATCATATAAAGTATTGAAACAATAACTCTTAAAGCATACATAGCTTATGATATACAGTGTTGCGTTTCTTGTTACATGCATTAAAGCAGTTACACAACATCCACGCCAAGTTATTGACCTAGTTGCATGTTAAAAATGACGTGCCACTTGATACACAATCGGTGACACAGAGTATATTTTTGTTTAAAGTGTCAACTGCTTTTGTAGTTTGAAGAACTTTATCTCATCAGAAACATAAAAGTAACACATTTACACATTTAACTAAGCAGGCCTACCGACTTTTCTCCTGACATGTAAGATGGGTCATGTATTAACACTGCCCATTTGGTAGGCACGACATTTCTCAAATAAACTTTTAAATTATCTTGCTAATGACAACACACTCAAGATCACATTAATGAAGATACACCCCTTTCTGTACTTGGGTTTTGATACGACAACTTAACGCTGGCTTTAACTTTGCCATTTCTTAGTATATGTTCATCAAACTTCAATTTTATTGGTTTTGATAACACGGTTGTGATATGTTAAAGTCTACTGGTCAAAGTCACATTTGATTGAGTTACCCCTTGTGTCTGGTTTTTTTCTGACAAAGTATCTGAGATCGACATTGGTGTTCAACTGAACACACATCTAGTTGTATATGGTTGGCTACATGAATCACTCTTGTTTACATCTTTGAAAGAAGGGATTGATTCTGATTAACTTGAGGCATTCACTATTTGTGAAGCAAAACCCCCTTCATCAAGTGGTTGTATGATAAGGCTAGTGTGTGCTGGTAGCACAAACAGCTCTATATTATGGTCCTTAGCCAAGTTGATCGCCGGTATGTTAATGTGGGATTTGTGGCTAAGCAGCAACGTCTGTTCAGCATCCTCTCTCTATAAATACTTGAGGAAATGAGGCTATAAATACTCCAGGAAGACAGCAGAGACACTACGTATTCCGTACCACTTTTTAAACTAATCTCTTTCAGACATTCAAGATCCGATTGACAAAAATACAACAAATAAAACGCATATGTAGTGTAGCGACTAGTAATCGGAATCGACTGGATTTTTCAGAATCGATAATCGGAGAAAATCGGCTTGGCTCAGCCGATTGATAATCGGATAATCGGAACATGTTGTTTCATTAGCTGTTTTAGTTTTTGTTATAAACAAATCAGTAGATACTGATTTAATATACGTTAAAATGGAAATAATAAAAAAATGCTATAATTTCTGTTTTCCGTTATTATCATTCTGTCTTAAATATGAGCCAGGTTAATCTGTTTCTGTACAATTTTAATGCTACAAACACTATACTTTCTTACAGTATTTCAGGTCAGACTGTTTGACAGTCACAAAACTTGGCCCTAAGATTATAAACAACTAGCCATACAATTTCAGAGCTTACTGAACCCTACTTTTCAGTTTAAAAGTATCGAAAATCGGAACTCAAATCGAAAATGGCTTTAAAATATCATGGGTAACATAACCGTAACAAGCGTGATATTGTGGGTGGGGTATTAATTTCATGCCTTTATTGGCATAGGATTTCCTGCAAAGCTTGCAAATGACTCTGCTCATGTCTAAATTTTCTTTAACTGGAGCTCCATCTTTCATTTTTCGGAAGTAAAAATACTTCCAGACCAGGGAAGTTGTCTTTCCCGGGTAAGGAAAAATGTCTTCGTTATTGTTGCCATCCATTACTGTCTTGATGGATTACCTCCCTTCAGAAATAAACGGAAAGAAACTACCGGCAAGCTCCTACCGAAAAGAGAGAAAAAATGCATCCGCCTAACCTAGCGACATCGATTCTGAAAAATTCGACTCGATTGTCGCCGATGTTGAAGTTATCCGACTGATTATCAATTGTCGGCGACAATCGGGCAAACACTAGTAGCGACCATTGAATTCTTTAACATTTTCCTGTATAGATACACCTTTATTGCAAGGGCGAACACTTTAGATCCAGATCAGCCGGCACATCCGTGCTGTCTGATCAGGATCTAAACTGTTCGCTTTTTCATTAGGTTATTTCTGACCAAAATGCGACCAGTGCAGATCCTGATCAGATGGCACGGATGTGCCGGCTGATCTGGATCTACACTGGTTGCACATGCGTAAAAATGCGTATATATATCGAGAAAAGGGTTAATTAAAATAAGTTTAAACAAGTTAACAACATTTAGTAACACGCTTACATTTTTATGTAACAGTATAAATCGTACTGCAAATTAGTATCTGATTCATATAATGACTTATTCTTAGTTGAACTTACAGGTGATGCGCAAACGGGTTGGGAGAAAGAAAGATAAACTTTAATGTGCTCTTCCGGACGCGATACAACTGCAGATCTAAAAATATGCAAAACTAACTTATAAAAGTATTGGAAAGTATTATAAAGTGTCTGATTATAAGAATATAAGAAGCTGCAAGGCTGTAAGTCTTAAACACATTTCATATTTAAATTCGTGCAAAATTTTATGGAAGTGCATTGTGCCGTTTGAGAGATTTTTATATTTTATATTTTGTCTATGGCAAAAGGCCCAATACCTTGAAGTGTTTTATGGATATCAGTGCCAGGTTGGGATTGCTTTAAATGGCATATTTCTAAAATATTCCGGAAATTCAGAAGTCTCCGACGAGTTTGGCGATGAACTTAGATAATAGACCCTTTTTCATATTATCGGGCTTTCTTGGCGACAGTTCAGGGTCTCACTGTGAAACGCTGGAACCAGCCATTAGATGGACCCTTTTCGTTTGGACTTCGTGTCATACGTTTGCCTTGCGATAAGTTCACTATCTAGGGTGACAATGTCTTGAATAGTTAGAAAACCCAGTTGACCTCAGTACATGCTTGAAAGCTCATTGCCGTCAGTACATGCTTGAAAGCGCGTTGCCCTCAGTACATGCTTGAAAGCTCATTGCCTTCAGTACATGCTCGAAAGCTGTACGCTCGCTCTGTTGGTTTAGAAATAGATGAAAAGGGAACTTTGAAAGCCACCGAACACGACAAATATGAAAATACTGCAGGCTCGGTTTGATTGAGCCTGTTCATGGGCAGTAATGGGAATGGTTATTACTGCCCACGCCGCCTAGCCCCAGGTTGAGCGCAACTCAGTAATTACACCATTAAATAGTACAATTTCGATCCATCCCAAACGATGGTATGCATATGGCGGTGAACATGGAACCTTCAATGAGGTATTTTCAGATTAATACCATTCCATGTTCAGCGGCGTATGGTCCCCAGATAAAAGAATGGGTTGCTTGGATTTTCTCCACTTGTTTTTTTAGTTTGTTCCATTTGATAGATTTGCTCCGCTAGTAAGGCTTACTCCACTTTTTAGTGCTCAACCTTTTGGACATTCTTCACTTATCGGCCTTGCTACAGGGCTGAAAGGCTGACAATTCTGAGGATTTCTTATAAAACGACCTTCTGTTTTTATGGTCATACGTATAGAATGACTAGTAATGCGGAGATTCGAAATATGCCGAAAGTAGTTTTTATACTTCACCAATTCAAGTCTGTAAAATGATGTCAATAATAAAACATCTGGTCATAGATCTTGCCAAAGGAAATCCTTGGCCAGCCATATAGAGCAGAATGTTGACAAGTGCTCTCTCATTGTCATCCATCAGCTCCGTCATTGACCAGATTTTAATACCCTTGAACCTGTCCTTCAACTTTTCAGACAGATTGGATTTTCCTACTTTAAATTCCTGAGCAGCTAATCGTTGTATCATTTTTTACTAACAACTTTGCTCTTGTTCTTCTTCGTCATGGTCATCATAAAGTCTGTAAATGCGAGACAACTTAATTTATTTTTTGTGCAATTATTATAGTTTCCCATCTTGGTTTAAAAGGTCGGACATGACCCGTTTCCTTTTCTGGATATAGTTTTCAGTTTGCAATTCTTTATTAAAAACAAAAAAAATGTTTGAACTCAAATTTAAATATACTGTTTTAAAAACAACAGTCATAAAAAATAAGTATGTCTATAAATAAGTTATGATCATCTGCTGAGTTAATGTAATAACCCTTATCTAAACAGTCAGGGCTTCAATGTTAGCTCATTCGCAGAACAGATTCGCTCCACTACTTCAAGGTCAAGCTTAACAAAGTGCTTGATGCTTATAATAAACTGCATAATATATATTCACCAGTATTCACAAGAAACCGTATGTTTCCTGACCTGAAGGCTGATAACATTGTCGGAACAAAAATAAATCTCATGTTCCCTTTTACATTTCGCACACCCCCACATTTACTATTACCCTATTTTACAGGACTGATCCCAGTTTGTAATAAAACCCTCATGTTACATTCTGGATAGAGCCCAAGTTATCCCGATTTTCGCTTTTCGGATGCTGGATAATAATATACCGACACCAAAAAGAAACTGTGCACTGGTGTTTACAATATAATACCGCCATTACGTGCCAGATAATTTGCAGTAACCCGAGTAGTATGTGGTCGAGCATTGTCATGCATAAGCATACCGGGATTTTGGCGAAGGAAATGGACAATAACTGGACGCAGAACTCCATCAATGTAGCGTTGGGCATTCAAATTACCACAAATAACTATCATATCTGTCTTCATTCTACCCATTATCCCGGCCCATATCATGACACTGCCACCGCCAAATCTGTCCCGCTCTAATAAACAATTGTCAGCGAATCTCTCACTTCGTCGACGGATTAAGTAATGCTGAGATTAAAGCGAGATTCGTCGCTAAAAAGAACTCTTGCCCAATGGGCACGCGTCCAGCGTAAGTGACGTTGGGCCCATACACGTTGAATGTTTCGATTTCTCTGGTTGATAATCTGCCCTTCATACCGTCTCCTAGCACGAATTGAGTTTGCATTCGCTCGCAAAATCCGTTATAAACACCATGGCAAAATTGTTTTGCCTTTGACCGTTAAAAGAGTCTCACCTTACTAAAGGGTAACATCTCGTGTTCTCTTTTCTTACTTGTTTGCGGTGTACAGGCCCTTTTTTTCTTTAAATTATGGCTGCTTGTGGAAAAAAGGTGAATTATGCATATCAGGAATTGCCACATTAAAAGAAAAACAGCCTCTCCACACAGTCAAGAAGAAGAGAGAGGGTGAGATAATGGAGGTTGTTTTTTCTATGTGTATCAATTGCTGATTTGGATATTCACTTTTTAAGTCGAACTTTTCAAAACATGATCACATCTTATCAAAAACACAATTGTAACCTGTTCTTTTTACAGCTTTTTCTCTGTAGTTTGCCAGTGCTCTATGTTACATGCAGCTCAGGCTAACGCTTCATGAAGCACCAAAACCATTTCATTCTAAATGTTGTTGTTTTTTTCGTGTCCATCTTCTGTTGGTAAATGGTATTATTACAGGCCATACTGACAACTTCATTGGATGTGCATCCATATACTTGAGATGCTCCAAAAACAATGCCTCTTCCTCCTGGTTCTATGAATGCATGTGACCAGATGACAGAGTTTCAGGATCAAATCGGCACAGTACTCATGTTGCAGTGTATTTTGATGTAAACTATGGGTAAGTGCAGCTATTTTTACGGAAACCCGATATTCTAATATTGCAAGGTAGGCACTGGTCATGGCTGATAATGAAGACATTATTATGGTAATGACTTTACTGACCTGAGTAGTCATACGTCTGGCCTAAAAGTTAAAAGAAAGTAAATTAAAGATTTTAAAAAGGCATATTTTGTATAAGCTCAATATTAATCAAAATAGTTTGATAAAAAATATAAGAAATTCATAACTTTTGAGCACACCTCTAACCTGAATAAAATACCTTGACCTTGTTATAAAATGCATAATTAAAAGTTTTGGAGTTACGTGCATTTGAACTGTACTGATATACAAGGGGTCATAACTTTGGTTCAAATGAACCTGGCCAGAAACAAAACCCCAAGTGTACAACTACACTTTATGGTTAACATACTTGTAAAGTTTCATGACTGTGGCTCTCTTATTATTCGATTTACATGGGACACAAGATTACATACTGAACACATTATATTAAAATTCATAATTGGCTATAACTCTGGTTTTAATGTGAATGGCCTGAAACAAAACCCCAGGTGCACAACTACACATAGTGGTCAGAATACCTGAAAAGTTTCCAGATTGTGGCTATTTACTTTTTAGTTACGCGCGACACAAGATTACATGGTAAATTTATTTACTGGAATATCTAAGGGGCCATAACTCCGGTTTTAATGAATCTGTCCAAAAACAAAACCCCAGGTGCACAATTACACATGATGGTCAACATGCCTGTGTAGTTTCATGACTGATTCCATATACTTTTGGACTTGCATGCGACAAAATAATACATGCTGAATGCATTATATTGAAATACATAAGGGGCTATAACTCTGGTCTTAATGGGCGTGGTCAGAAACGAAACCCCAGGTGCACAACTACACATGATGGTTAATATACAGTTGTTCGGGCAGTAACGGATTTCAGGGTATAGCGGATAGCGTGTCCGTTTTCTTGCTCATTTCCATTTTAATTTATTTTTAGAAAAATAAACAATCGCCCAGTCATAGAGTGAATTATCCCCTTTACGTATATGTATGTTGTCTGGAGTTTGACTTTGCCATGGAGTGTATATAATACAACAAATGGAACGGGTAAACCGGAAGTTTACAACAACACGATGCTTTTACACGGTTAACAAAAAATGAAAGACAAAGTTTCACAACAATAGCTGGTAAAGTATCATTTTTGGGGATTTGGTTTGTGTATAAATAAACTATCATAAAGCATTTGATTACAATTCCTACAGTGTCAGCAAACAGAGGTATAAATTATTACCATGTGCTTCAAGTAGTAACGGATTGCGTACATGTATATACGGGGGGGGGGTCATCTCAAAGTAGACATGATCTGTCAAATTGCTGTTAAAGTTAGGTTTAAAAGAGAGATATGGTATTTTGTAATGATAATTGTGTGTTCAAATGTAAATTTGATACCTTGAGTAATTTATTAGTTTATTAATACTGATACTGGGGCGAATCCAGTTTGGGTTATGTAATGTTGCTCAAATTTCCTTTTGGGCATCAATATTTAATTTTCACAGGGACTTTGGCCAGAAAGTTGTCAAAAAAATGTAACTACCCTTAGACTGCTCCAAAAAACCTCTTTATGGAAAAATTGCACTTGACTTTTTGCAATCAAAAATCATTGAATGTGATAAATAGAATTCAGGATTGGATGCAAGATTTCTAGAAAGGGGGTTCGTGGGGCACTCTCAGAGAAGTTACATGATAATTTTCAACTTTTTGGCCAACATCTTCATGACAATTTTTTTCTGCTTCCAAAAGGGGTTCGAGCGAACCCCCTCTGGATCCGCCCCTGTTATTTATCAGCCAACGAGTCTGACTTAAGTCGGGTAAACACTAGCACTGATTTTGAATAGATTACTCATTAGATAGTCGTTGACATTTGTCTTTCTTTTAAAGCAGAATTTGTTGTTGCATACAATTTTGTTGTTTTTTTTTATTTTAGAACTGACGGTTACAGAATGGACAGGCCATACAAAAAGATAGCTGCGAAAGCGGAAAATCCTTGTGTCCAAAAAGCAAAAAGTATAAAGAAAAAATACCTTTCACGGTAACATGGAAGCCATCACGTGCAATGTGAGCACTACTATCAATAGAGAAAGACAGGGTATCTATTTAAAAAGCTGCTGAACAGTATAACTTATCTTATGGCTATCTGTATAGACGGTGGGCAGGGGAAGTAGCCTAGATGTTGATAAAAGAAAAGGGCCTAATCCAGTATTCAATAAATCAGAAGAAGAAGCTATGGCTAACTGGTTGAAGGAGATGTAAGAAAGGAGAATGGGACTGAAACCATATGATTTTCTTATACAGGAGATTGTTCGCAAAAAAAGAGAAACTCCATTTACTGATGACCGGCCGGGCTATGACTGGTAAAATGCCTTTTTGGAACGTAATAAGCATATTGTACAACTGAGGATTGAAACACCACTTGCCAGCAGCAGAGCAAAATTAGCTAAAGAACAAACTGATAAATGGTAATTGAAATTTAAAGATCTGATTGATAAACATTCGAGAATATATCATGCAGATGAAAGTGGTTTCTCATTTGGCAGTTGTGCAGGACGAGTGATTGGACCTGCACGAACAAGTGCTGGCAGTTGTCAGATCCCACATGTGACAGGGCGAAGTAAACAACGTTTTACAGTGATGTATTGTGCTGCTGCTAATGGGGCAGTGCTACCACCACTTATAATTTATCCAAAACCAAAACCTAGGGGCTACAATCCTCTGACTGGGGCAGTAGAAGGTAATGAAATTGCATACACCAAGAATAGTTGGATGGATGGGGCAACTTTTCAGAAGTTCATTGAACATTTCAACACCCAAGCAGTAAAAGATAGGCCTGCTGTTCAGCTTGTAGACAGTGTCAGCATTCATGTTAGCATGCCAGTGTTTGAAGATGCAGAAAGAAAAGGAATCGAGTTATACCGACTAGTTCTAAATGCAACACACCTCATGCAGCCACTCGATAAGGGTGTATTTGGTCCTATTAAGCAGAAGTGGCATCAAGTTGTTAGGCAGCACAGCAGGCAGAATCCAGGAAATTCAATTGGAAAACAGAACTTCAGAGAGAAACTAAAGGATGCTTTTCTGTTGTTCTATAAACCACTGACAGTCATTAAAAATGCTTTTAAAGCCACTGGGATATATCCAGTAGATGGGAGAGTCATCACAAAGGAAATGCTCAAGCCTGGTATGACATTCAGTACTTCACAGACACAGCTAGAATCTGGTGAAGAGAAGACAAGGACAAGTGCCGATACTCCTCAGCATAGTGGTGCAGCTTTGGCGCTTGAGGCTCTTGAGCTCACCACTCCAATGAAAGAGAAATACAGCATACGGTTAGAAGAGGGTTATGCCGCCGAAGGTCACTCACCTTGTTTTGATGTATACAAGATATTAGCGAGAACCACCACAAGAACATCAAAAACAGCTACAGCAACTGTTACTTCATCTCCTGACTTGGATACTGAGCTGCAAAATGTTTCTCCTCTACAACTATTGGCTGAAGCAGCTTTAACACATGGGTCAACAGCAGCAGGACCCAGTGATAGTACATACTCACCACCAGCTTCTATTTCCACTGCACTTAAGGAATCATTGGTTTATCCAAAGGATATTACAGCAAAACCGAAGAGAAAATCACACTTAGAAATACTGGATTGAAGAGCAATCTCTAGATCTAGGACGGCTGTGGGTGAAGTGTGATAAATGCAAGTTCTGGATCCATGTTGACTTTGATAGTTCCAGAAAAAAGATGAAGTGATATACCATTGCCATAAATGTAAAGACCCTAACTGCTTCACCTAGAAAGTTTAAAATGTTTAAAAGCTAAGCATTATCCTTTGTAAGAATACTTGAAATATTGTAAACCATCTGATATAAGTATGTGATAAATAATTTTGGCATTATGTTACACTCAGTTAATTTAATTGTCATACAATACATTTAACTTTCCTCCATATATACTCCTTTTTTACAGTGCCGTCTGATCAGGATCTGCACTGGTTGCTTTTTGGTCAGAAATTTCTCCCGGTTATTCGTAAAAACCATCTGTAAATTTAAAAAGAAAGGTTACCAACATGATATTTTACAGCGCTCTGCAGGCCTGGTGATTAACCCATCTACAGTTGATCATTTTGCTTACCTCTTTGGTTGCACGACGGTGGCAGGGGTTTAAGAGTTTATGAAGGTTTATGGGGAAATCTTTTCTTAAAAGAACCTAGAAGCTCGATTTGTTTCTTTTAATCCTGTCATCGTGTTCTTGCTGATTTTACTCCAGATGCTCTGGTCTCGGTAAGATCATTGAGTACCCGCCCTTTGGCTTTGCAATGCTATTAAATTCTTATGTTTATATGTTTGTATGCTTTTGCATGCAACATTGTTGAGCTGATGGATGGGTTGGAGTTATTTCACCAAGACAATTTGTACTTGTTTTGTAATACGAGAACCTGTTGGTACAAGTGTGAGGTTGGTGCACCCTAGAACCTGGTTTAAACCCCCAGTGGCATTTTGTTTTGCCACTGACCGTTCCAAGGCGGTAACCCCTCTGGTTCTCACTTTTGTTATTTGTTTGTGGCGTCCATTTTGAAACTAATTATTATAATACCATGCTCTCTTTTCCTCTCTACTTTTTGGCTGTGTGGGGAGGCTGTGTATGCTGGATGTGGCCATTCCTGATATGCATATTTCATTTGTTTTTCTAATAAATCAAAAAACGAACAGTGCAGAAACTGATCGGATGGCACGGATGTGCCGGCTGATCTGGATCTACACTGTTCACCCACGCACTAAATGTGTGTCTAGAGGCAAAGGTTAATAACAAGATCTTTAATTTTGTGGGGTTTTATACGAAAGGTCTGTGAAAATTCATAAAGGTACCATAATTGTCAGAAAGTATTGTCTGTTTGAGTTGTATTTTCAACATTATGTCTTTCAGGTATCAGCAAGTGAACCAGGCCCATCTTCAGGTTCCGTAAGCAATGAATCCTCATCGGCTGATTTGTTATTGGCCACCATGTTCAGTTATTTTATTATAATCAGTACATTAGCAACTTTTATATGAAAACAAATTAACTTAATGTTTATACTGTTTGATGAGATTTGTTTGATTGTAAAATGCCAATAATTTTTCTTAATAAAAAATTTAATGACCTATTGTGTTAGGATTTTCTTCTGTTACTGTTAACAAAATGTTTTGGGTTTACTTTATATCAAAGGGGATTTTTTATTTGATAAACCTTTGAATGTGTTTCAATACATGTTCATCAACAATACACAATGTTTGAGCTGGTTTGAGACGCCCCCCCCCCCCTAACAGTGAGCTTCATTTACCTACCCCATACTGCCCGAAGCTATCCGCTACTGGCTAATTCGATGAGGTAATATAAACAAAGGTTAGTGCGTGACAGATCTCGCAGAATGTTTAAAATGACCTGTTTTGAAGTGTGTTCACTTTTCTATGTCGGAAAGTATCGATTTCTTTGTGAAATTTCTACTTTTAAAGACCTGCGCAGCGGTAATCTGCTTAGCTATCCGTTACTACCTGAATTACTGTACCTATAAAGTTTCACGAGTGCGGCTTTCATACTTCTTGAGATACGGGCGAGTCAAATTTTAGCGTCTTCGGCGTCCCATATTTATCCAATAAGTTTTTAACTTTATTCTTTTTATAAAATTTTATGTATCAAATTAGGAGTTTGATCACATGCATACCATGTGATGTAGTTTAGTTAAATTCGACTGAGTCATGTGGTCCGAGTTGTCGTCAGATTTTCACTGTAGCGGGAAAAGAAAATCAGTCCGCGAAAGAAGTTCCTAGGGAGACAATCATGTACATGGCAGTTCTAGTTGATCTTGGTCAAGTTTTGATCATTTGCAGTCTTTGTAGTTTTACGAGGATTAGGATTTATGGATGCTAAGGTAACTGCTTAATGTTGTGTTCTTTGCGAATTGGTTTAGAATCCTTTTAGTCGGTTATCCTGATAACATTGAATTCTTGGTCATATGTTTCCGCATGTCTGGCTTGTTCAGGTTTCTGTATTAACACATGCATGATTCTTAAAATGGTGATAGGTATTTCAGTTGTCACTGCACACCATCAGAGAGAGTTGCAGTGTGGTTGTCGGTTTCATAAATTGTAGACCCAGTTGATATTTCATCTGTATGAACAAAGCACTCGGTGACAACAAGAATGAGTACTGTTTGACTATTTTTTTGAGTTATGTACCTTTCAAATGACTTTAATGTGGTACTTAACGTTGCCTATAACATTGAAAGTACTTGTCATGTTTATTATTTGAAATATGTCATCTGCATTAACAAAGCCATCTGTGACCCTGAGAATAGCAACTCCTCATTAACATTTTAGTTATGCCCCTTTCATTTAACTTTAACCTGAAACCTAATTGCTTATAACTTGGAAAGCATTTGTTCTTTTGATGCAATAATACTTTATATGGCATATGTTTCAATGAAGTTGTATCTTTTTTTAGTTGTGCACCTTTGAATGATTTTAACCTGAAAAATAATCTTGCTTATAACTGGAATAAACTATAAAGATAATAACTGATCATTAAGCATTATTAATTTTGTAGTATTGCAATGCAACTTGAATTACAACTTTTTATCATGTATGATAAAAGACAGGCCCACATTTCAACTTTTCCCAAGCAGGCGACACATGTGTTCGGCGGAACACCAAATTCTAGTTTCATTTTGTTTGAACAAATTAATGTTATCTGTCTCAATCGAGAGTATCAGGAGATATTCCAAGTATTAAAATAATAGGACAAGTACTTTCCAAGTATAGGCAACAATAAGTTTCATATTAATATCACTTTAAGGGCGCATAGCAAAAAAACTACTGTATCAAGAGTAATCATTCTTGTTGTCAAAGATGGCTTTGTTCATGCAGATGATATATTTCAAGTATTAAGGTAATTGGACAGGTACTTTCAAAGTTTTAGGCAACATTAAGTTCCATATTAAAGTCACCTGAAAGGGGCATTACTCAAAATAAGTGAAATAGGAGTTATCATTCTTGGTGTCACTGATGGGTTTGTTCATGCAGATGATGTATGCCAAGTATAAGTTGATCATGCAGCTTTAAAATACAAGTATTATTGCCTAAGTTTGGTTACAAATAAAAATCCTACAGGTAGGTTTCTGACTTCAGGCATGATTTTATGAATATTAGAAAAAAAGCTGAAAATACGGCCGGGGTGCCGCTCAATGCCCCCAGAAGCTCTGGGCTAAATGGTGCAAAATCTTACATTCTGGGCTTCTCCTGGGACCATTTTTACTCCTCTAAAAACACTTTTTGAAGCAGATTGTTTCCTTACTTATTCCCATAACTAGATTTTATCAAACATTGTGACATTACATTACAAATGGACAACATTTTTAAGCAGACTTTTACTTCCTGATGCCCATAACTAGATATTTATTAAACATTGTGACATTTCATTACAAATGTTCATCCCAGGAGAAATATGGGACTCTTTGATGTTCAAAGTAACATTTACATCCATGTATGGATTATAGAACATGAACGTTTTTACCATTGTTCATTTAAAATTTTAAATATATCCTTACCCATTGTTTTCTAATATGGAAACTGGCATTAAAATGTCCATATATAGCTTAATCAGCAAAAAAACCACACAGATAGGCAAATCATGTGGACATTTCCAGAATCTTGGTGGTTAAAGAAAGGCACTTCAGCACAAAAGAAAAAATATACACATTGTTAAGTCATATATTTACTTAGCTTTTTTTAGCTTTAGATTTGTCAATCCTTTTAAGTTTGTTTACAGACTCTGAATGGTACTTTTTTCTTCCGATTTTAGTCCATATTTCACATTTTGTATTTTGTGCAGAAGTGTCCTTGTTTGACAAATATGGTGAAAGCTATCTTGAGCTGTTTTCATAGCCCACAAGTTGAAAGCTCATTTAATATCATGAATGATGTAATTGACAGTAAGTCCGGGAGGATTAACATTGACACCTACAACTCAATACAAGTTGCTGCAATACATCCTGATGCAAGAGGTCATTCTGTGTCTCTTGCTTATCTTGATAAGTTACCAGGTTTGGTTACCGAATTCCATGATGAATTCCGTATGGTACACTATTTCTGTGAGCATCATTCGGATTTGCAGATCACTGAAAAGAGAAATGTAAAACTCACTGTGATTTGAATTATTTATCATCATTAAACACAATTATTTAGATCTTAAAAGGTATGAATTGTTTCAAAATAACTGAAACATTGAGAGATCTCTCTTCATATTGTGCACATTCAGCACATTTAAACAAATATCTTCTTGCTATTGTCTCTTTTATGTAATGATTGGAGTTTTAAAAAAATATGTGTTTTATAATTTTTGTTTAACCCTTAATGAAAAAGAAAGGAGCAATCTAGATTAAAACTCCTGGTTCTTTTGGAGAAAAAAAATGGCAGCATCTAAACTTAGATATTGCAATTTTATTACCAACAACTATGTCATTTGGGTTCAAACGTTTGGACATGAGAAAGAAGAGTACACGAATGGAATGGGCAGTTCTCCTTTTCAAAATTAAAGTTAATTAAACTTAAACTTAAATTTCAAACTTACTGGTCAAAGTGATGAAGTAGTTCGAGCTTATGGTTTTAAAGTTATCTCGGTGGATTTTGTTCTTCAGATGTTGCTCTAAGCTTTTCCACCCCCTACCCCCATAATTCACAGACACCTGTTTAGAGGTTCTTTTCTGGCCAGTATGTCAGTAGAGCTATATAGGCTTAAAACAGAGCTCTAGTGTCAAGTTTGGTCAATTTCAGCTTATAAATGAGCGATCTGTATCACGAGATGCAACTGCAATCATCCAGAACACAAAATATCCTCGTTTTCGAAAAAAATACTTGTTATATTAAATAACTAGAGATAACAAACTAAACAGATCAGGGAAAAATACATTATCCCAGTTGCACGCTAATTTCAAAAACAAAAACGTGACTTACCGAACAAATATTGTTGATGTTGGTCAATAAATAATTTATCTTTCAGATGACACCAGAAACTAAACATAAATCCGTTTATTATGTTTAGTAACTAGTGTCATAGGAAATAATAATAAAGGATCTATCACCGGGAATCAAAAATTGTTCGGTCAGTTACCATTATGTCTTCGAAATTATTGTGTAAATGGGATCATGTATTTTTTTCATGATCTGTTACTTTGTTATCTTGACTTTAGATAATTTAGGATAGAGAGAAATATGTTTTTTTCGAAAACGGAGATATTTTTTGTTCTGAGTGATTGTTGTTACATCTCTTGATACAAATCGCTGAAGTCGACCAAACTTGATACTAGAGCTCTGTTGTAAGCCAATATAGCTCTACTGACATACTGGCCAGAAAAGGACCTCTAAACAGGTGCCTGTGCCATGATTGATGTCTTTGGCACAAAGTTCGCATCTTGCTAATCCTCTTGAATTAATTTTTTCTAATGAAACGCCTCAATGGCTCGCCCAATACATCCCGCTCCAACCACTCCCACTTCCACACGTTTTTGAAACCTTTGTCTATATTTGCTATATATTTCTATTATAACACCTCTCCCAGCCATGCTAAATTACTACAACAGTAGCTTAAACACGCGTTTCACAATTAACCAATCGCTCTGACTTTCTCCAATCATATCGCAGATTACATTTCAAGAACCGAAAACATCGGTAAATGTAAAGAAAACTGTGTGGTGACGCTAGACTCTTGTCCCGTAAAAACGTGTGGTGACGCTAGACTCCTGCAAGCAAAGTCCGATTGTCGAATTGAATCCAAAGCGGAAAATCAAATAAAAAAATCGGAATTGGGCGCGGCGAAAAGCGGAATTCCGCTAAAAAGCGGAATAAAATCATGCATGTGACTTAAATTTCATCTTTTTAGGGTTATGTATGTTACACACTACATATATTAGGTAAAGGCGAAAACTACATCAATCAACTGAGAATACATCATCCTTATACAAAAATATAAAGGGTTTATAGAATTATAGCTGGAATAGAGCGGAATTAAAGGTTCAAAAATCCATATATTTTGTCTACAAATATTAGGGGTAACATATTAAAACCTCCGTAACGCCCCACTCGCCAGAATGAAAACAAGCTGCAAAATATCCGGGACATAACATGCTTTCAGAAAAATCATGTCTTCAAAATTCCCCAAGTGGGGGGAGCAAACATGTTCCTGGCCACCGACCTATATACTTTTGGACTTGCATGCGACAAAAAATTACATGCTGATGCATTATATTGAAATTAGGGATGGGATCGAATACCAAAATCACGATTCGAATTTTCGTCAGACATATTCGAATATATTCGAGTATTCGAATTTTATTTGACTTTCCGAGTTTAAATTATATGCCCACTAACCAAATGTTCGAATTTTCATCCGAAATATGTTACATTTGGAAAGTATATTATCAAATCAGTGTTTGCTGTTAATTTCTGTTAAATATATGTGTAGGTATGAATTTAGAAAACTAGTTTGAATCGAAACCAGTTTTGTTTGTTTTTATTTGCGGATATCATTCTTTACTTAAGAATTGACTTAGACCCTTCCAGTCCGAACTGCAGTCTATTTATTGAACAACACGAACGCTTAAGAGACTCTAGTGACATAACATTTCACGGTTTTATGATGGTGCCATAATTAATGGTGACTGTAAACAATGAAAAATGATATTGATGGAATGGATGTTAAATAGGAATGAAATAGCTCAGACCGAAAACCACATTGAACAGACATTGAAACACTTGTTTGGATATTTCAATAAAGTGTCGGCTTGCCAGTTAGCGTTGTGGGTGACAATATACAGGCCATAATCCGTCGCCTGAGTAAGTCCAATTATTAGGAATGATATAACACCACCTGTGTGACAATTTGTTTGTATTGTCACAATTTTGTACCTATGTTATCTTGAAATTAGTATGGATGCGATAATGAGGAAGACAATTAGACGTTTTTACCCGGCTCAACTATCTAAACAATAAATCAATTAATGTTCTTGTAATATTTTTGAAAGAATGTATAACCTACCTTTAAGTGGCGTAAAAACACATTTTATTTGTTACAACTCCAGTAATTTTAATGCAAAAGCTTTTTGACAGCGATAATACATAATACTTAAAAAGATAAAAGACAGTGTTAACTTCTCCCGGTTATTCGTAAAAACCATATGTAAATTTAAAAAGAAGGGTTACCAACATATTTTACAGCGCTCTGCAGGCCTAGTGATTAACCCATCTACAGTTGATCATTATGCTTACCTCTTTGGTTGCACGACGGTGGCAGGGGTTTGAGAGTTTATGAAGGTTTATGGGGAAATCTTTTCTTAATAGAACCTAGAAGCTCGATTTATTTCTTTTATCCCTGTCATCGTGTTCTTGCTGATTTTACTCCATGTGCTCTGGTCTCGGTAAGATCATTGAGTACCCGCCTTTGGCTTTGCAATGCTATTAAATTCTTATGTTTATATGTATGCTTTTGCATGCAACATTGTTGAGCTGATGGGTGAGTTGGAGTTATTTCACCAAGTCAATTTGTACTTGTTTTGTGATACGAAAACCTGTTGGGGCAAGTGTGAGGTTGGTGCACCCTAGAACCTGGTTTAAACCCCCACTGACCGTTCCAAGGCGGTAACCCCTCTGGTTCTCACTTTCGTTATTTGTTTGTGGCGTTCATTATGAAACTAATTATTGTAATTATTTGCTCTTTTTTCCTCTCTACTTTTTGGCTGTGTGGGGAAGCTGTGTATGCTGGATGTGGCCATTCCTGATATGCATATTTCATTTTTTACAAAAGTCTTGTTTGTGCTGTGTGGCGGCCGTAAAACGTCTTCCCGTACATTCAATCAATACTGTTATGTTTTCATCCCTCAGGGATTGCTGTTTACGTTCACTTTTCACACCCCTCCCAACCACCCAAATTCTCTCATATATCGCATTAAAGGTTACATCTTCACCGACTTTTTGTTATGTTTAAATTTAGATTATCTTTTGTTTTAATTCCTTTTGTTTTAATATTTCGGCCAGTTTATAGAAAGGTGGTTTCAATATCCCAGCCAATGTCGATTTGGATATAGTCCAATCACCCTCAAGGATATACTTCCTGCTTTTTAAATTTTGCCTTTGGCGTAGACTGTGATATGCAGGATTTATATTCTAAGATCCCCTGTCAAAAGTCTATTCTGTTTAGTTCCGCCCATTGTTTTCTCGTTTAGGGCAAAAACATTCTTTTATCTGGGGACCATACGCCGCTGAACATGGAATGGTATTAATCTGAAAATACCTCATTGAAGGTTCCATGTTCACCGCCATATGCATACCATCGTTTGGGATGAATCGAAATTTTACTATTTAATGGTGTAATTACTGAGTTGCGCTCAACCCGGGGCTAGGCGGGGTGGGCAGTAAAAAGCATTCCCATTACTGCCCATTAACAGGCTCAATCAAACCGAGCCTGCAGTATTTTCATATTTGTCGTGTTCGGTGGCTTTCAAAGTTCCCTTTTCATCCATTTGTATAATATCTGGAACTAGATTTGGTCCTTTTGGCATACTCGATTTCTATATTTACAGTCCCATAATTTTGGGATCGGTGATTAATTACGTTATTAATTTTGGAATTGTCCTGTGTGCTATTTTTAGAATAATTCCTATTCCAAAGGCGCGCAGGACATATGACGTCATTCGATAATTTTCACTATAATTCTACTGTAATGAGTTCCTACGTTATAAAAGATTTTCTCCCATCACTTCGAGCGCCACTTGCTTTCGGAGATCTGGCATATAGTCCTGAAAGAAACATTTCAACACAATAAAAGATACTTTGCCTTCTAGTTTCAAAATTACGGATACAAGTTACGATTACGTCGTTGATTTCATTAAAGTAGCATTTTGGGTACGTTAAATTATACAACTGCATTATTTCGAAATCTTGCATACATAAGCAAAAAAGAATTAACTACATGAACAGCTGTCAACAGTTTGGTTAAAATCCAGATCAACAAGTCAAACCTTTGAAAAGTCATTTTCATACAGTAACTCATGTTTATGTAGGAGCAAATTGTAAAAGTGTTATTTTTTTGTAATTATTTTTATTTTCAGAAAGGTTATTTATCACAATACACAGCACATCAATATATAATTATGTTCTTTACATTACTACAAAGTACATATAGTCAGGATATATCATTACATTGTATTGTCTGACCTGAAGAGAAGACCACCTCAGGGAAATTCCATTTTTGCTTTTCTGTGATAGATATTAAAGCTGATTTTATGCAAACACCTACTTCAATCTAGCAAAACTGTACTGGAGGTCTTGACTTGCAGGTCAAACACAGCTAACTTACATAACTATAAAGACAATGAAATCCTGTGATTTGAGATTAAAGGTGCCTGGTCACATATCAGAATGAAAATATTAATGTTTGCAAATAGTAACTTTTTAACTTGTACTATACTAACACACTAAAATTCATTAGCAACAAGTTATAATATATATGGATTTTCCATAATCTTGATAAAATTGGTTCATATTTAGTTTTTATAGTCCATACACATTAGTAGACCTACAATTTATCCTACCCCTTCAGGGACATTGAAATATTTCACTCTGAGCTGTGAACAAGCAGCTCTAAAATAGGCATCCAAATAAAAATGATATAATACAAAAAAGACAAAATCATTATGTTAATTTTCATAAGAGTCCAATAACTTACTAACCTTTACTGATTTTACATGAAAAAAAAAGTAATTCAGAGTCAAGATGGATGGTGTAATGCGCATAAAAAAACAGCAGTAACAACCTAATTAAAAATAAAAAGAGGGAAAAAGGGAAAGACAGATGGGGACTGTGATTTGAAAATAAAAGTAATACTACAAATCAGTTCAAGCATTTTCTGGTGGCTAAGAAAGGGCAGAAAACAAACCCCAAGATGCATTATATTTGTCAATATTTTGTTGTTTTATGGCATTGTATTTTTCAGTTGCAAATAATATGGACACATTTTTTCCTAAAACTTTGAAAACTTGGGTGGGTTAATTTCATTTTGTTTTGATATATGTGGTGTTTGGCAATTAAAATAATATTACTAATTACAACTGGATATTTAGAACTACCTAAAATAGCATCTTGTTTGGACAGTTCAAGTCTAATAAATCGACAGTTTTGATTAATCCAATCTTGGATGTTCTTCCAGAAATCTTTAACTATATCACAATCCCAAAATAAGTGTGACAGAGTTTCAGGAAAAGAACCACAGAATGTGCAACTGTCATTATCCTTTATACCCCTTTTTTTTTAAAAGATAATTAGTGCCAAATAATCTATTATTTATTCTGTACTGAAACCAATGAAGTTTTGAATCTTTGCTGATTTTAAAAGGGAGTTGGTAAACCATTTTCCAATTAATACTGTGACTATTAATGTCATTTTCCCATTTCAACCTTGAATTAGGTAATACCTTGTTAACAAAAAATGAGTCATATATGTTCCTACATCCCTTATCTTGCAACAGAATAGTTTTCATTATATCTGGTCTAACAGGGTTCTTTAAATTAGACGCTTTATGAGGAAGTCTAAGACTGTCTAAATAATGTCTTATTGACTGAATAATACTTTGGTATTGCAAGAAATTGGTTTGTACCTGAAAAATTTCCTGAAAGGCATGGAATGAATATATACTTCCACTATTATTAAAAAAGTCATTAATAAAAAAATACAGTAACTCATGTTTATGTAGGAGCAAATTGTAAAAGTGTTATTTGATTTTCTTTTTAAAGGGAACCACCTAGACTACCGAAGTCCCACAAAGCATTCACTTTTTATGCACAGTATATATCACCGATTTCTATCAAATGTTGCAAAACTTGAGTTATGGCGCAGAAATGACATTTCTAATTGTTGACATAGTGACCTAGATTTTAAGGAGGCAAGTCCAAGTTTCGACCTTAAAATGATCTTGAGTATAACTTTTGGCTACCAATGGTTAATACTTCAACATAAATACTTGGGCGATTGCACAGAAATTATTTACTTAGATTTGACATAGTGTCCTTGATTTTGACCGGACAAAGACCTAATATCAAACTTTGCCTAAATCATGGCTCGACTTTACCTATAACAGATTTTGAGAATAACCATCTATAAAACATGATATTAACTTAAGATTACTAATATTTAAACCCATGCAATGATTTAACTAGGATTTAACCTAGTGCTATAGGTTTTTGACCGGATACCACACAGTTTCGAACCTGTCCTAGATGTTAGATTCACGTAATATGTGACCAACGTTGGTAAAGATCCACTTGTATAATTGAGCGTTAATGAAAAAAAAGAACGGATAGACAGACGGACAGATCGAGTGAATGCAGTATATCTTTGTTGGTTAAGCTGAGTTACTATATATAAGAATACTTACTGCAGTGAAGTTCATCTTCCGATGCAAGGCGACATGTTTGGCATACATGCACACAAATATTCCGCAGTCGTAAATGTTTTTCTGTTTCGGTAGGTTCTGGAAATATTATAAAACTTTTTTATAATACAGTTACATGCCTGAAATAAAACTTTAATCTTTTTTTTGTACTTATCATTTGTATGAGTATTAGAAGCGCGTTACGGACGAGTTTCATACCGATCTTAGAAAATAAGGCAAACGACCATGCACGTAATGTATAATTTTCTCCTTAACAGTGTAGACGTTTGTGCTTCACACAAATATTCTGACTTCTTTTCACTGTCAGCATGGGACCAATTAGGGGGCTAATGAATCTCTCAGTGAAGTGTGGCTCTTTTACTGGTAAACTATTATTTTTTCTGAGGCCCGCATTCCAAGTTCACAATTTTAATGTGAATTAAATAGATTATGGGTGTCTACACTTGTCAAAAGTTATAAGTGCACACACTTTAATATCTCAAAATAAAATTATCTTAATTAAAAGAACTTTTGATATTCTGTTAAATATGACCAAACAATAATTATTTGAAAACCTTGCGTATGTTTAACGAATGACGTCATCCACTTCAGCATGCTAATTATGCGTATTTCATGTGCGACAATCAAAATTGATTTTTTACAGTCTTTTTTTTTATTGTTCACATGTTCACCGACACCGGACAATGAAAAATCTCACACCAACAATTTATAACTATGGAATATTTGACGACTAAATACTGCAAAAGTGCCGTCAACATGCTCTTAACTGGCACAAATTTGATTTGGTTTAAACAGTATTTATTCAAATAAATGCACATATAATAATATAATACAATGAAAATGATGTCATGTTATGGATTAGAAAACAAGCGAAAACGCTTATATAAACTCTTTTCCATGGGTAGTTAAATACATTATTTGTACATATATTTGTCCGGTAAAAATATCGTTTTAGAAATACAATAACGGAGAGAAGAAGAGAGAGAAAGCGAGAGAGAGGGGGAGAGAGAGAGAAGAGGGATATGCCAAACTCTAGACCTAGCTTAGGAACCTGCGTGTAGATTGAATATACATCTGTACGTTAGTGAATAACATAATATTGGCTTCATTTGAAAGATGTTCAGACCCAAACAGTAGATTGTTTATAAGAGGAGGACATGGGAGGTCATTAAGATATAATTGTCGTTGATCTGAAAAGTTTGGACATCTAAGGAAAAAGTGGTCTGTAGTTTCTCTATCACCACAGGTGCATAGAGGGGACTCAACTACGTTACATCTAAATAAGTGATCGTTAGGTGAGCTACAGTTAAGACGCAATCTGGTGTGGTGAATTTGTGGAACTCTAGGTCCTATGCTGTAAAAAGGTGGGGGTTTGCGGATGTTGCCTATCATCTTTGATTTAAAACTTGTAACAGTTAAGCTATTTTTGGTGGCACTTGGAAGATTATTCCATTCATGGACAGTGCTAGGTAGAAATGATTCGCGATAGAGTGTTGTTTTAAAATGAGAATGAGTAAGGTCGGAATTATTTCTTAATGAGTAATTGGTTCTGTATTGGTTGATGGTCGGTAGCAAAGACTGAAGGTAGTTTGGAACAAGACTGTTATTAAGTTTGTAGAATAAGACTCATTTATTTTGTTTTCTGCGTTCACTTAGTTTTTGCCATTGAAGCTCTTGATACAATTTTGTGATTTCTCATAGTTTGGTTGCGCCTGTGACAATTCTAGCAGCTTCTAATTGAATAGATTCGAGCGAATTCGATTGTTCAACATTACAGTTAGACCAGACAATGTCTCCATATTCTAACAGGGGTCTAATAAAGCTAAAATACATACGTTCTAATACTTTTCTGTTTAATAGAAACTTATATTGGCGTAAAATGAAAATTCTTTTCCAAGCCTTCTCAACGATAAATTTGATGGTGGTTGACCATTTACCATCATTAGATAAATATATACCAAGGTGCTTGTGTTCAGACACTTCTTTAATAGGTGTATTGTTCATAAAGAGAGTAGGGTGGTTTGGCTTATGAATTTTCCTGCTTATAATTAGAGATTCAGTTTTACTAGCATTAAATGATACTAACCAAGTGTTTGCCCAATTTTCGATTTTAGACAAATCAGAGTTCAATGTTTCAGAGGCAATTAAGGGATTATCGACAATTACGTAAAGACTAGTGTCGTCAGCAAACAAGCGGATTTTGGAACTTATTTCATTAACAATGTCATTTATATAGATTAAGAACAGTACAGGCCCTAAGATTGATCCTTGAAGAACACCGGCAGAGACGTTCATAAGTGTAGAGGTTGCATTATTATAACAGACTCTCTGCTTCTATCAGATAAGTATGAGCTAAACCAAGAAAGTAAATTGCCATCAATACCAATAGATTTAAGTTTGATGATTAATCCTCTATGCCAGACACGGTCGAATGCTTTTGATACGTCACAGAAGACCATTCTTACTTCTTTGCCATCGTCAAGAGCCTAACAGATGTCGTTGTATATATAAACTAGTTGATTAACAGTTGAGTCAGTTGGAATGAAACCTGATTGGAACGGCGTTAAGATACTGTGGTCAATGAGATAATTAAACAGATATTTCATTATGCATCTCTCCATTACCTTGCTAAGACAGCTTAAGAGTGAAATAGGTCGGTAGTTACTGGGGTCAGATGGGTCAGATTTCTTAAATATTGGAGATACGTTCGCAATCTTCCAGCAAGAAGGAAAGTACGCGTTATGCACTAATGTATTAAAGAAGTGAGAAAGAGGTTGGGCTAAAATGATTGAGCCTTTCTTTAGAAGACGCGGGTTCACCAAATCTGGACCAGAAGCTTTTGAAACGTTTAGAGATGAGAGGATATCTTTTACGTCTTGTCCTTCACGCAAAAATGTCGTAAGGGTCCTTCACACGAAACTTAATGATACCACAGTGACTTTAATATTTTACAGTAAGGATTTATCAGATGGTACGTGTAAAACTCAGCAGCGGTATTATGTCTAACAGAATAAAAGCATGTTCAACAAACATCAACATATTACTGGTCGTAGTATTTGTGTACACGTTAGCAAGTTCACAAGTGAATAAGACATCAAAAAAAATCAAAAAGTAAAATCTCGGGTTTTACTGTAAGAAATGTAAGTTTTATGTGTGATGAGGCAAAAAAGCAAGCATACAATATAAACTGTATCTAGTAAAACAGAAAAGAAAAATAACAACAAAAACAAAAAGACAAGGAAACAACAACTTTGCGAAAATGTGGCATTATACTGCACACAACAAGATTATATCATTATTCTAAAGTATTTAGAAAAATATCATAATCGTAAAATCTGCTTTGTGATCTTAATACAAACAAATTATCACATGACTGACTGCTTACACCCACGCATCCTCAAGAGTTCTTACTATATACTTACACTACAAATTGAGGCCATAAGATCATGGACTGCACGAATATCTCGACAACACTTTAATTCATTGATGGAGTGACCAATCAGATTGTTGTTGGAAGAATACCGAAATGAGGTCATCGTAAGCAGTTTACAGTCCTGCAGCGATGTAAGTATATTTACGTATATTTGGATAATGCTTAGTTCTTTTATAAATAATAGAACAATGCAACTTAAAATAAATATAAAAAAAGATGCGTTTAATAAGCAGCAGTCATACTACAAACATTTCAGTTTATAAATAATAATGTACACACTCTAATGACCCATACGTCATGGGCTGCACGATTTTCTCGCAATTACTGTCTGAGTTCATTGAGAAATGTACAGTAAAGTTAGACGGTCAATGGATTTACAAAACAAAGGAATTTCTTGCGTAGATGATCCTGCAGCATGACGTGGGTAAGTATAGTTAACAAATAACAACAGACTATTTTGACTACAGCGTTAAGAAAATTTCAGGTAAGTACACAATGTATATATTTACAATTAACAGCGTACTAATTATCTAAATAGTGTTCATCAAGTTGCAAGTGAGTATTTATAAGTAATTAGAATTATTAGTGATTTCACATCTTGTCTACAGTCAACATCACCGACAACAAAACTAACATACCCTTCTCCAACCTTGAAAAGGGCATGTTAATATTTCGAGGTGAGAAAGGTAAGCTGTGTTTTCTTATACGTTATTAATACAGGATAGATTGCTCAATTTTGATCGGTGTAGATCCTGATCAGTATGTAAGTATTGGGGTAGAGCGGGTAATAAGACTGCGCTGGATTTAAATAATTAAACGAAAAGTGTTTTAGAAGAGAACTCTTTCGTGCCTTAACAATCAGATTGATAAATTTTCAACTTTAGGCAGTAAAGACCCTGGTAATCTTGTAAATAGTGCTACACTGAAAACGGGTTGTGTATGTACACGTTAACGATGGTAACGGAACGCTAAGTCGCTTTAAGCTAAACAATTTATGAAAACACTACTTTTGGTTTTTAATTACTAAGATCACTGTCGACCCTACCGACTTACAAGTAATGCAAGTAGATCGAAATCATGCCGTTTACGTCGGACTGTTTGGGAATGAGCATAGTTGTTGAACAATTAATAGTACACGCACGCAAAAAAAAAAATGAAAGAAAAAAAAACAATTAAAAACCAAAAAAACTTCGTGGAATAAATTCAGAATACCACTTAATAAGACACAACGTATAACGGAACAGTGTACTATTCAATTTCTAAGAACACAAATATAAACTTTTGTAGACTAGTTCGGTAGCTGGTAAATATCACTTACAATATTAGGTCTAAGCAGGTGGGGAATTAATGAACTATTCGATTTCAGGTAACACTGGTCGGTAAGCGTCGAGATCCTCTGTGGAGTATACCCGGAATCCATTCTTGGCGTTTTTTTTAGTTTAGCATAAACTTTGCCGTTGTTAGTCCAGGCTTTGTCTATATCACTATCCTTGTTCTTAGCAAGCTGGTGGCATTCAAAGAACAGTTCGTTTCTGATTTTTGTGGGATCCTCACTAATGTACGTCGTTGCTTTGGAGTTTCGTAGAATTTTGCGCCCTTTAATTACAGCGTTGCGAATTTTTGTGGAATAGAATTTAACAATAATATCACGTGGTCGGGAGTCACTTACTTTACCAACTCGATGCGAGACATCGATGTCTCCGACAGCAATAGCTACACCCGCATTCTTGGCCACTTCAACTGCGATAGAATCGGTGTCTTCAGGCTGGTCATCTTCTGGCTCAGCATAGTTAGAAATTCTTAGGCATTTACGTCTACTGTACTGTTCTAGGTCGTCAACTTTATCAACAAGTTGCTCAACCTTTGCTAAGAGTTGTTTGTTTTCAAATGTCACTCTCTTCAGTCGATCTTCAAGTTCTATAGTTCTATCCCGAACTTTGTCATCAATTATGCTCTCAAATTCAGAAATCATGAATTCTTTCATTTTTAAAGCTATTCGATGAATTTCAACATCTGGAAGAGGTACATAACCAACTTGCTGGACAGGAAAATTGGCTAATGAGTTGATGTTCATATGGTCTACAGTAGACCCAAGTGGCAGGTTGGGGTGCATACCTTGAGTAAAACAGTGAGACACAGATGACACAGACGACCCAGGTTGGTGGGCAATCGGCGTAGAGGCAAGATTGTCAGAGTATTGAAGTCGCCGACCCTGGCTGAACTGGGTGCTACTCATGGAAAGATCCGGAACAATGGTAGAATCAATCGAGGTGCCGTCTAAAGTAGGGTTCATCTTGGTAATATCTTGATCAAAGTGGATGTCTACACTTTCTGGGGCGCTAGCGTAATTGTCGGATTCAGAACCAATATCTGATAATACCTCCTGGTCTGTTTTGGACAGTCTTTGTTTTTTTTGTCCTCTTTGTTTACAACGAGGGCGGGAAAAGTTTGCTTGCGCTTAGCACGGGTTTGTCGTGTTTTGTTGGTTTTTTTTTGAGCTGGTTGCGTTACGGTTCACATCACATTACACACATTAAGTAATAATCCACAACATCAAAACATAATATCCTTCTCCAAAATCAGAATTTTTGATTATTTACATATCTGAATTCAAAATGTCCTCCTTTTCACAAACCGGAACCGGAAATTTGATTTAAAAAAAAACAGTATGATGTTATTCGTATTAAAAATAGTAGTAAATTTTATTTAAAAAGCAAATTTTCTGTAAAATGCTGAAATGATTTATTTAGATGTCTATTTTTCAAGATTCGTAATGTTTTGCACGCATGCACAATAAACATTATAGGTTGTTTGTTTTTTTCAGAAAATCATGAAGGGGCATGGGTCTTCTTGTCTCGTTTGTGTGAAATAATAGCATTTGATGAAAAATGAGTCTATTTAAAAGCCTCTGCAAACCTTTATTTAACAGAGACTTAGCAAGAAAACTATGCATATTTGATATTTCTTTCTAAAAAGATACAATGAAAAAAGAAAGATAAATAACCGTCGCAGCAAATTACTGAGAACAAAATTTTAAAGTGATAAAATATTGTTGCATGAATAAATTATGTAAGTGTTCCTTTTACTGATTTGGTTTGTGAGAGATATGAAAAATGCAAATAAAATATGAAATGATAAAAAAGTGCACTGCTGTTTTGGTACAATGTATTTATAATTGACAGAAAATAATTATACACTTCTGCTTTCATCAAAATTCATGTAGTCCACTGGCACGTGACCATTCTTACCCACCGCCTTAATGTCGTTTTTGGTTTTGCTGATAATAGGAGTACACGTACTTGATTAGTTGTTTTTTCTTGACGCGTAAAATTTTTCAGTTATGTAACTGTACAGAAAAATCAAGTCAAAATCCTTGTGCCAAGTATTTTTATTTGTTGCTCCAAATTTGTCGATGACCAAGATGTTAAAAAAAGACAAGTCATTGATTTTCATGTGCTTTAAAGATACAACATATCTACTTCTGGACGCACTCTGATAATTTTATGCAACATAACAAGGCCGAAATACGTCTCCATAAAAGACGCAAAAGTTGTAGGTAAGTGGAGGTCCAGAAAAGCTTGTTATATACCTACATAATTTGTATTGCGCATCTACTTCTTGAATACTCTTCCTGTGTAAGAATTTAACTGAAATAGTTAGTGGTTAGGATTAAACACACACTAAACATGCAAACAATCTTTAACTAAATATACCTGTCATATTGATACTACCTCATTGCAAAAAATGTTTAAATCTTAAATAGCATAAAATTTAAAAAAAAAACTGACAATAGATTTTCTCTACATCATTTTTGTGTGGTTGTTCCAATCGGAGTGAATATTTACACAGAAAGCTGCATACTAGTACTTGAAAACCCCATGTAGCACAGGTTGTATTCATTTTATGTTTGTAAAAATATAACTTAATAAGAAATTGGAGTGATGTATCTATGAATATGTCATATGAAATATACTGTAACAAGGTGTTCTCGCTTATTTATTTCTGGAAGCAAAGAACGTTTAAATAATTGATTTCTGTGCATTTATAACTATAAAATTATTAAAAAATAATTGACTATAAAATAGAAAACAAAGACTTCTGTATGCTTCACATCACGATTACGCAACACATGAAGATTGCTATAAACTACTGGATAAATGGCTGAATCGTATCACTCTCTGTTTGGCCAGAATCGTATATTTCCACGCGACTATTCAACAAAACCCAGACTTAAAGAGAAATTTAAAACCCATGGTCTGTAAATCATTAACAAAGGTTTTCACCTACAAAATGATATAACAATTAAGCAATATTCAGTTAATTTTGAAGATGATCAAATAGAAATAAACTTTAAAAAATCACATTTTATATGAAAGAAAGGAATTGTATTAAAATGTGATCTTAAAAATAGTTCACTATTCTATTAGTATTTAGCATCATAATGAATGTTTAGTTGTAATCATTGACAAGCGGCCTTGAGAAGAAAAGTGTATTACATTATACAGATGACTATTACCACAAGTCTCCAATGATTCCTGTAGATGGCAGGAATAAAAAGCATATGTTTATCGAAAAGTTCTTGCTTCAACCATTTGCTAAGGTCTTTCTTCATTACCACATCAACAAAGAAGAATGCATCCAAAGCACCAACAAGAGCATTAGCCTTAGTGATGAGCGAGAAGTAAGCACTTATAATCTGAAAAATAAAATTAGAACGAAATTCTGTTAAACCACAAAAGACATTTTTAAAATGTTAACTACTATTCATTTATTGTATGATGTTGAAGTGACTATCCAAGTTTTTTTATTTAGTATTATGAACGCACACAATAGATAAAATTTAGCCCGCTGGCCCGCCAGCTCGCTCAGTTCACACTTCTAGCCCGCTACACTGTTAGCCCGCCCAATTTACACTGCTAGGAAATATTTCATAACGCTTTCATTTTGATTCAATGAAGTGTTAAAAGTTTAGCCCGTTGGCCCGCCAGCCCGCCCAGTTCACACTGCTAGCCCGCTATACTGTTAGCCCGCCCACTTCGTACAGCTAGGAAATGTATTATAAGTCCTGCAATTGTTGCACCGGAATTCGCGATCCATGCAAGCTAAGATAAATGACTAAACAGTCGTCTTCTACTTTCTGTCGTTAAGGCTTTTTGTCTTACTTAGTGTTTACAAAAAATCCTTTAGCCTTCTAATGTATTTGACCTGTTAAACACATTTTCGCTTTCTGGCGCCTTGTAAACTTGCAGCAGACGGCAAGATCGGTGTCACTAAAACGTACAAACACGGGCCGGGCCGGATAAGTTATGAAACACTTGACATCACCGGACTTGCCAAAAGCGATTAAGATGTCTTTGCCCATATTATAAGGCTAGACAAATGAATATTAATTTTTACTGAGTATTTTTTGTTAAGTAATCATTGTATACTTACATCATTGGTCTCAGAGTCTATTATTATTGATAGACCATGTTGGGTAGATCAGTATGATTAGCCGTGCCAAAGACCTATAGTCTCTGGCCATGCAAACTTGAACAGCTATAATTTTTTTTGTTAAAATATCGAGATATGGTTTTTTTACTGGCCATTTTAAAAAAAATTACAATGTAAATTTTAGAGAAGCTTTGAAAAGAGATGCTAATATTTCAATATTTCTAGCCCGTGTGTGCTATCCGTGACTTCTAGAGCAAATTGCAACACCCCTGCAATTGTGGCACCGGAATTCGCGATTCATGCAAGCTAAGATAAATGACTAAACAGTCGTCTTCTACTTTCCGTCGTTAAGGATATTTGTCTTACTTAGTGTTAAAAAATCATTTAGCCTTCTAATGTATTTGACCTGTTTAACCCATTTTCGCTTTCTGGCGCCTTGTAAACTTGCAGCAGACGGCAAGATCGGTGTAACTAAAACGCACAAACACGGGCCGGGCCGGATAAGTTATGAAACACTTGACATCACCGGACTTGCCAAAAGCGATTAAGATGTCTTTGCCCATATTATAAGGCTAGACAAATGAATATTGATTTTTACTGAGTATTTTTGTTGTAACAGTTAAGTAATCACTTGTATACTTACATCATTGGTCTCAGAGTCTATAATTATTGATAGACCATGTTGGGTAGATCAGTATGATTAGCCATGCCAAAGACCTATAGTCTCTGACTATGCAAACTTGAACAGCTATAATTTTTTTGTAAAAAATTCGAGATATGGGTTTTTTTAATGGCCATTTAAAAACAAATTACAATGTAAATTTTAGAGAAGCTAATATTTCAATACTTCTAGCCCGTGTGTGCTTCTAACTTTGTGTGCTATCCGAGACTCTTAGAGCAAATTACAACTCCTGCAATTGTGGCACCGGAATTCGCGATTTATTCAAGCTAAGATAAATGACTAAACAGTCGTCTTCTTCTTTCCGTCGTTAAGGATATTTGTCTTACTTAGTGTTTACAAAAAATTAGCCATGCCAAATACCTACAGTCTCTGGCCATGCAAACTTGAACAGCTTTTTTTTTTTTTTGGAAAATATCGAGATATGGGTTTTTTTACTGGCCATTAAAAAAAATTACAATGTAAATTTTAGAGAAGCTTTGAAAAGAGATGCTAATATTTCAATACTTCTAGCCCGCTTCACTGCCAGCCCGCTTAGTTCTCACTTCTCGCCCGTTACACTGTTAGCCCGCCCACCTAACACTGCTAGGAAATATTTCATAACGTTTTCATGTTGATTTAATGAAGTTTTAACATTTAACGCGCTGGCTCGCCAGCCCAACCAGTTCACACTGCTAGCCCGCTACACTGTTAGCCCAGCCACTTCAGACTGCTAGGAAATGTTTCATGACGTTTTCATGTTGATTTAATGAAGTGTTAAAATTTAGCCCGCTGGCCCGCCAGCTCGCCCAGTTCACACTGCTAGCCGCTACACTGTTAGCCCGCCCACTTCAGACTGCTAGGAAATGTTTCATAACGTTTTCATGTTGATTTAATGAAGTGTTAAAATTTAACCCGCTGGCCCGCCAGCCCGCCCTGTTCACACTGCTAGCCCGCTACAATGTTAGCCCGCCCACTTCACACTGCTAGGAAATGTTTCATAACGTTTTCATGTTGATTTAACGAAGTGTTAAAATTTAGCCCGCCAGCCCGCCCAATTCACAATGCTAGCCCGCTACACTGTTAGCCCGCCGACTTCAGACTGCTAGGAAATGTTTCATAACGCTTTCATGATGATTCAATTAAGTATTAAAGTTTAGCCCGCTGGCCCGCCAGCCAGCCCAGTTTACACTGCTAGCCCGCTATACAGTTAGCCCGCCCACTTCACACTGTTAGGAAATATATCATGACGTTTTCATGTTGTTTCAATTAAGAATTAAAGTTAAGCCCGCTCGCCCGCCAGCCCGCTCAGTTCACACTGCTTATCCGCTACACTGTTAGCACGCCCACTTAACACTGCTAGGAAATGTTTCATAACGTTTTCATGTGAATTCAATGAAGTGTTAAGGTTTAGCCCGCTGGCCCGCCAGCCCGCCAAGTTCACGCTGCTAGCAATTGTATTATAACGGTTTCACGTAGATTCAATGAAGTATTAACGTTTAGCCCGCTGGACCGACAGCCCGACCACTGCTAGACTGCTATCGTAGACTATTTGAATAAAAATAAAACTACTGAACACATGTTTATGAAAATTTCATAGTTTGTTAAGACATCATTTGGTAATGCGTGGACGAAATATTAAAGAAAAATAGATTATCATAAAGAAATTGCAAACATTTTAACAAGGCGACCTATCAACCAGCGGCGCACGTCGCAACGTTATTACAATTTGCTCCCACAGCATGCGGTTTCTCCTTCCTGAAGTACTCTTCAGCATGTTCGATACACTCACGGTAAGCTCAAATCTATTTTGGTCTATTACAACTCAGGTGACGTTTTAAAGAAGTTAACTAAAATATTATTTTAAGTAATATTTAGTTTGAAAACTTATGATTTTTCCACATTGTACACTTTATCTCATAATTTGATAAAAGAGAAGCTCACTGGTCTCATTTAACACGTTTGCTAGAGAAAAAAAAAACACCTTTATTGCATTTATTACATATGTTACTTAATATAGTAACAAAATTGTATGGTGTCAAAACTTATTATCATGTCACCAGCCTCATTATCAAACCAAGGCACAGGGCTTAAAAGTGATAATGGCCCTGCCAATTTTTTTCTGATTCCAATTATGTTTGTTCTACAGGCAATTGTTTTAGTAAGAAATTAAAAAAAAACAGTCAAAATAATGATCATTTGCACATGTGCTTATGAGCTTGATTATTGCATAAATAAACAATTTTAATTAATTTTGTAAAAGAATTGACATCTTGTTTGGCGTATGAATACATCGTTCAGTGAGAAAATACTTTGTAAAAAAAGTCGGCCATTTTGTTTAAACTGATTTTGGTTTTATAATGTGCAAAGAAAACTGAAATATCAAAAAAATATGAGGGGTGTCTTTTTGAATTTGAAACAAAAAAAATGCAAAAACCATTGGGAACAGCCGACAAACCTGCTGTCATCCTTGAACATATGGTTTTCTGGTAACGTTAGTAGGCTTCAAATGTGCAAAATCCAGTTCTTGAAATAAAGCTCTCTGCTGAATTTCCTTGTCCAAATAAACACACAACTTCAAAAGAATATTCTGTGTTGTTGTTTTAGTTATTTCCTTCTTCTCTTCAGTCAGCTGAAATTAACACCAGCAACAAAGCCATTTCAGGTTTTATTTAGAAACCGAAATGGCCTAGACGCAGGCATTCAGATTATCAGGATTTCCGATCATCAAGTACGTAAATCCATCAGCACAGACTAAACAATAATACACTTGAGTAATAAAATCCAAAAAAATGTCCGAAATTTAATGCATTGACATGCCGGAAGGAATATTGATCTCGAAAAATGACGTCAGTGTTATAAAGGTTATAACGGCTACAGTTTAAAACGGATTATAATAATTATAGACTCTCTCATAGTACAAATGGGTTTGTTTTCGGTTAGATGTCTTGCAAAAAGAGATGCATTAGTATATTGTCTTACAGTGCCTCCATATTTAGGCGAGACTAAGAAATTAGCGAAGCGAGGGGCTTTCTGAGAAAGTAGTTCCGTCACTGTCAAATTTTAATACATTTGCATGATAATATATTATATACGATAGACCAACTGGACATCAGAGAGTCGACATACACATGTAATAAACAGGTAAATGAACAGGTTAGCAGTGCCTTTGAATGATAATGGCCCTGCCATGAGAAAATGGCCCCCGGGCCATTATCAACATGACAGGGCCATTATCATTCAAAGGCACTGCTAACCTGTTCATTAACCTCTAAGTTATGAACATATGACAGATGGTTCTTATAATTATTATACTTTGTGAACTTGTCAGGACCTGATAGAGCTTCTTGTTTTGCTGGATGGTGTTAATTTTGGATTTTGGTACCTCTGTTTAAAAACAAGTAATCGACGTCATTTTTAATGTTGCTGATGATCTGTTTTTATACTTTATTGAAAGAGACTGTAAGGGCGGAGAAAAATTCATACTCTTATCTTCAGTCTGTACAAGTATATACATACACAGACAGTTGGTATGTCGGATGAACGTAAGGGCGCAAAAGAACGGTTGCGAAGACTAGAACAAATAAAGGGACAAAGGCGGGAATGCCAAAGGTTAAAAGCAAATTAATTTAGAAATTTTGAATACGACGAAGACGCTAAAGTACGAATGCGAATGAGGAAATGGACTAAGGCGAAGACGCGGAGCAACATTCGTTCCTTAGTCTTTGTACCTTCGCTTTTATTCCTTTGTTAATATTTGTGTATTCGCCTTTTTACTTAGATCGTGTAAAGGTAAAGACATTATGACCAAAACGAAACGCCGTTATTTTGATT
>JAZAYU010001251.1:0-67574 GCA_038501625.1 Corbicula japonica | reverse complement strand
ACTTTAAACTTAGATATTTCCATATGTTTAACGCTGGTTTTTTATAATGCAATTCGCTTTGTTGATTATACATATGAAAGTTTATTTAAAAAAGAATACATTCTATGTTTTCAATAATTTTAAAGATTCCTCATCCCCAAATTTTGGTTCTATACAGAATAACTGGTTGTACAGTTCTCATATTGTCAATTTACTGTGCAACAAAAGATCGATCTCGAGCCGTTATTTCCTCGTTTAGATCCTCACGGCGAAACAATACCCATATTCTGCAATAATGTTGAGAAGAAATGCTATATTATTATCAATGTACAGATTTCATACATACTAAGGTGCACGCCACCGGAAAGGGTGTATTCGGTATGATGTTGTTGTTGTTTTTACATTTTAGTTTTTACCTTGATTCGGATAGAACTTATAGTTATCTATAATTATTTTCTCATAACTAAAAAGTCATTTTGTTACACATTAGGACAATATATTTATGGTATGTTTACAGCGTAATGCAGAATAATTAACGTCGTCTGCTCAACTTTATTTCAAGACGTAAATTGTCTGAAGGTACAATTTCCCGTAACGCGCCCAAATAATATTTTTTTAATTCGAAAGATTTATCACTAAATAATTTGGATTCAAATAGCAAAAAGATAAAAATTGAGCACCGCTCTTTTTTTAATAAGTGGTTGATTTTCACCTTTTTAGTCGACAATAGCAATATAAATATACGGAAAACATATGAAGCCATGTAAAAGAATTATTCGATTCTGTATGAAAAACACAACATATCGGTTTGTTACTTTAGATATTTTGCATATTGCACTAGTCTAGTCTTATAATATAAGAAAGAAAAATAAAAATGAACGAACCAATGAGCACAAAAACGTCGAAAGCACCCAATAGTTAATCACAAATCATTTCCTCTCTTATTTTATTAGTTATATTGGTTTATAATAACAGATATATTGTGTTCGGCTTCCTAGATACGCCATCGTTTGGTGTTTTATTGTTATTATTTAGAATTAGCCAAACATTTGTAGCCTTTTAGAAGCCAAGAAAATTCAAAATTCCTCAGCGATTTATTTTAGTACTCATTTCTTTCTTTCTATTTACAATGAACAAAATACATCGATCTATTTTCAAATGCGCATGCGCATGGCTACAAATGTAGGGCTACTTCTAAGTCGGATAGAGTCTATTAAGACCTTTATATAGTTAATAGTAGCCTGCATTGGCTGCAGTCGTTTCGGCTTCTATTTTCTATAGAAACGCTTTAATAAACTCTATCCTATACTTTTACCGATTGCTTATTAGCTTTCCTTAGTGTGTGATTTATCTACTTCATTCTATTGTGTCCTGTCTCGATACATACATGTATAATCAAGATTTTCTTAATAAATATATGAAAACTGACTTTGGTTTATTTCCCTTATTTTATATTGTATTTATTTAGCACTGTAAGTTAATCAGGTAATTCTAGGTAAATTCTTTTGAATGGAACCCGCAGAGGTGTGATCTAAAAAAAGTCCGTGGGAAAGCAGCTTATGTTTCCGTGGGTTCCCGACTTCGTATAATAGTAACTAATAAATGTGCAGGTAATCCAGACAAGAGGTTCTGTAGTCTGGTTTCCGACTTCCTATAATAGTAACTAATCAAGGGGCAGGTAATCGAGACAAGAGGTTCTGTAGTGTAGTCTGGTTCCCGACTTCCTATAATAGTAACTAACGCGTAGCATCATGGGACAGGTAATCCAGTCTAAAGATTCTATAGCTCACCAGTTTCTCTCTTGTTCCACATTAGTGAATGACTTCAGCCCCTTGCCTATTCCAAAACATTTGTACGTAAAAAGGTATATACATTACTGTCAAGCTATTTGCATAAGAGCTCGAGGACATCCATGAGACCATAGCATCGATGCCCATCATGAACAATCCTAATCTTCAACTCACCTTTCCACTCAACCTATTCAAATTCTGGGTAAATGTTGCTTATTAACTTGGAATTATTTAAAAAAAAAAGTGAAATAAGCATATAAGGTATGGCCACATTCAGCAGACACAGCCTCCCTTCACATCCAAAAAGCAGAAAGAGAAGATAGCATGGTTATTAAAGTACCCGAGTAGATACCGCACAGAAACGGTCAGTTGCAAAACAACTTGCCACTGCGGGTTTAAACCAGGTTCTAGGGTGCACCAACCTCACACTTGCCCCATTAGGTTTTCATAAAGATAACAAGTACAAGTCGTCATCGTGACATAACACCAACCTACCCATCTACTTCACAAAAACACACAAACATAAAATTAAAAAATACAAGTGCAGTTTTAAATCACTTTTAAGCGGCAATGCTTTTCACATCTAGTTTTTATGGATATTTAGTTACAAACTTAAGAAAATAAACGGTAATGTTAATTTCTTCAAGTTATTCGAAACAACTATCTGTAAATTTTAAAAAGAAAGGTTGCCAACATGATATTCTACAGCTTACATCTTCGGTTGCAGGACGGTGGCAGGGGTTTAAGAGTTTATGATGGTTTATATGGAAATCTTAATAGAGTATTTTTGAGCCGTAATCAGATCTAACATTTTGCTAGATTTTGACTTAAGTGAGATAGCAATAGTATTAGCTTCTTATGATTTATTTGTTTGTGTGCTTTTGTTTGCAATATTTTCAAGTTGATGGGTGGTTTAGAGTTATTTCACCAAGACAACTTGTATATTTGTTCATATGAGAACATGTTGGGGCAAGAGTTAAGGTTGGTGCACTGTTGTTTTAACCCCCAGTAGCACATTGTTTTGCTAGACCATTACAAGGCAGTAACCCCTCGGGTTCTCAAATTTTAATCAGGATATATTTGCATTTAATTCAATTTTTAGCAACACCCATTTTTGATCCGATATCTTATCATCCATTTTGGTACTTGTGGTCAGGTTGCAATCAAGTCGAGCAAATGCATTGACGTTCAGGTCCTTAAATCCCAAAGCACTTCCTTTAAACCCAGTGCTATGGTCTGCACGACATATACGACATATACGACATTGTGCTATTTATGTGTTGTGAATATGTAATAAAACCCGAAAAATTACCAAATCTGGAAAAAACAATCCCTATATTGCACCGAGGCAAACAAACGTTGTCAACTGAACGTGTGCGCTGGATGAATCGCGAGGTCGGGCAATAGTCTGTTCGATCCTTCGCAATACAGGGGAGATAGCAATGATATATTGCGTAAAAAGAATTAACATTTTGTTGTGCATTTTATTTTTGACTAAAAGCCATTTTGATCCGATATCTTTGAATCCACGCTGGTATGTGACCAGGATCCTATTCGAGCAAAAACACATACATTATTTACTTTCAGGCCTAGGAAGTGTTAAGAAATTGCATTTTATTAGTAACACTCAACAATACGTGTCTCAAGACGACAGTAATCCACATAGAAATTATAATTATCTGAGGTACCTGTGGCTATAATGTGGTCACTTGACTGTTTATTTGATCCTAGCCTATATTTTGCTTGCACAAACTACGCTTTTATAGAAACATTTACCGTTTGTCATTTCCTTTTGGAATTGTGACCCAAAGAAATGAAAGAGCGGAAAGACAAGACAATGCGTTCACAAGACAATGACTCGGTGTTTTTCTAATGAAGTTACAAACAAAACAAATATTTAAATTAATTGTTGAATAAGGTATACTAATTTAAACACAATAATGTAAATAGCTATAAGGAAGTAAGGTATATATTACTCAATTTTATTTTAAGTTATAATTATGTATATCTTGCTTTATCTTCTTCCTATATGTTGCTATGTACACGGATTTCTGCTATGAATCTGTTGCATTGTAATATGTTTGTAAAAACCGCCATTGTTAAGGGAAAAACAATGTATTTTGTATGCCTAATAAAAAAAAGAAAATGAACTTGTAAATAATGAGGTAACATTATTTTGGTGATTGGTCAGGTGTTTGGCATGTTTTGCGTGGAATTGATCATCAAATCAGAGGTTATTGCATTGTAAGTAAAACTGTAATACATTGTAATAAGTGTTACAAGTGTTTTCTGGGCTGAAGGTTTTAAAACTGAGATTGGAAACCAGTCTCAAATCTTAAGCATCTGATTGGCTGAAATGGCGACTGATCTTGTGATCAGATCCCATCGAGAAAGACTCATAACATCAAATACCTTAATTGGAAATAAATATTTAAATTCTGGTATTTCGGTATATATATAGGCATCGATTCCCAATATTAATGTTACGTGTCTGTACACTTATACTGAATAATATTAACCGTTTTACGAGCACTTGGTTCCGCACACAAATGTGTACCAATTATTTTGTAGTTAGTTGCACCACTTCAGAATAGTATTTGTCAGTATTCTAGTTTAGTTCCGCCCATTGTTTTCTCGTTTAGAGCACACCCATTCTTTTATCTGGGGACCATACGCAAGCTGAACATGGAATGAAATTTATCAGAAAATACCGAGTTGACGGTTCCACGTTCACCGCCATATGCATATTATTGTTTGGGATGGTCAAAATTGTTCTGTTTATTGGTGTAAATACTGAGTTCCGTTCAACCCGGAGAAAGACAGCGTGGGAAGTAATATGCATTTCCATTACTGCCCATTAACAGGCTCAATATCAGTATCACCATCATTTAAATTATTCAAAACAATTAGTTCCATCATTTAAATAATTCAAAACAAATAATTCTAGTGTTGATCTCGAGAGCATTTCCAGTAATAACTCCTTTTCATTAGGTTTGAAAAAACTTTTTAATCGACATTTTCACACTTTCAACACTTTCACACTTTCAACCGAATTGAAATTTTAAAGCACGGAATGTATTGAGCAGTTTGATAATCGATAAAAAATGGTCAACGTCCGTAGAATGTGAAGTTGTTGTGTTTTCATCATGGTGTTAAATGTTTTCCTTTATATTACCATATATTAGTACACTTAACCAATGGTATAACTACACCGGTCATATTTTTCAAATTTCTCAGCAAAGATTCAGGATAAACACTGCAAACTTGAAATATAATAAGATACATCATTTTCACTTCTTTGAATGAAAAAGTTATTAAATTCACTCCACGCAATTAGAAACCACTGATATTTAATCAAGGTAGGGGTATAACCAAAAGTCACAAAATTTTCGGTAGTGGGTATATTCTCCGGAACCGAAAATTCATTTTTCATTGTTTAAATATAGATTTTAAGTAATTTTGAACAATTCTACGCAAGTCTGCAATAATGCGATTATTTAGCTGTTACACAGAAGATTTTTCAGTAGTTTTTGCCGGTTTCAGTATGTCCTCTATACAAAAGCTACCGTCAATTTTGTGACTTTTGGTTTTGCCCTCCCCTCGATTAAATGTCCTTGGTTTAAGAACGCACGGAGGATTTCAATGGAAATTTCAGAAAAAAAGTAAAAGTAGCACATCTTACTATGTTTCAAATTTGAAGACTATACTCCAATTACATGCGGAGATATTATAATTTTTTGATCGGTGTAGTTAGAACATTGGTTAAGTGTATGATTAAGTTTCGCCTTTTCATTAGGGTGGTCAGTTACGCCAATTATTAACCAAGGTCAAAATATCCAAATGTACGGTATATACAAAGAATTGGCGGCTACCGAAGCACTATGCGAACCAGTTACATAGAATCTACCAGAAGTTCAAACTTATGTCAGAGCAGCACATTACTAAGGTCAAACTAGCATATAAAATCATTACGGTGTGCATTTAAATAGCCAAAACAAACAGAATACCGGTGTTCCGAAATAATTATGAATAACATTGTAACGTCTTATGAGGATCTTATAGTATTCAGCCCTGGGCAGCGGAATTATGTCAACAGCTCTCCATCATAGAGATGTTGGGTGATGGTCAGTTGACTTCCATTCAATTTCTTAAAGAAAATCTTTACGGCACACATGAAACATTTTATGTGTTTTATACTGTTATGAAAAAAGGTGAAATATGCATATCAGGGATGACCACATCCAGCAGACACAGCCTCCCGACACAGCCAAACAGCAATCCCTGAGGGATGAAAAGATAACAGCATCGGTTGAATAAAGACTTTAATTTAACTCTTTCCATCAATGAACATCAAGATGACATTTTCTAGTTGGAACAGACTGTATTAAGCTCCTTATGTTTTTATGGTGTGCTTTTTCATGCAACATTGTTGAGCCGACAGGTGGGTTGGAGTTATTTCACCAAGACAACCCCTTCTGGCAAATTATTTTGCCACTGACCATTCCATGGCATTAACCCCAAGGGTTCTCTTGTGGTGTCTTATTTGAATTTGACGTACTTATTAACACATACTCTCTTTTCTTCTCTTCCTTTTCGCTGCGTGGGGAGGTTATGTTTTGCGAGTGTGGCGATTCCTGATTTGCATTTTTTACTTATTTATCTATCTTCAGATCACGACTGGGATCAAGCACTGGGACACAAAGTTGATCTGTTATCAATGCAATTACGTTTACATATTGGTTTTTCTTCTTTAAAATGATTGCCTCACAAATGAACACTTCACATACAAAATGAGGTTGTTTTCGATAAGTATTGGGTTTGCCGTTTTCGCCGTTATTCGTGAGTATATTACTTTATCTTGTTTATAGCCATAAAATTGAAGAGATCTGCTTACTTTAAAATGGACAAGAAAGAAAATAATATTTGTCTTTTATTACGAGAAAATAATCAAATTGAAATCGCATTAACTGGGTGAGCATAAATGCACTTTGATTGTGTTTAGCACATTTTGTTTGTCGTAATCAAGCAGTAGAGAGAATTGATAAAAGAATGATCAAAATATAATTAGGTGGCTGTGATTGGAATTGGGCACCATGGAGCTCATGTAGCAGAAGTTGTGGTGGCGGTACACGGAAGCGGACTGGAGAACGGTGCTCTGGTATCTGGGGTTGGGGAAGAAGAGAGTCAACGGAAGAAAACGAATCGTGCAATGATTTCTGCTACAATGGAGGAACCCATCGTTGGGAACCTTCGGGAGGATCTTGCAATTGCAGCGCCTCGCGAACAGGTTCCTGCTGTGAATGTATGTATATGTAATTGTACATAGCTCGAGACATAAAATATTTTAATGTCATAAAGATGCATCTTGGTGATAATTTGATTTCTTTGTTAGTTTTTACTCAAGTTCTTCGTAGTTAAACGAACCTTGCTCAGTTTAGAACTAGACGTTAGCTAGAGAACATTATTAAATATTTCGTAATAAACTCTTCTAGCTGCTTATGAGCTTAATAATACTATTCAAATTATGCAAATGAAGAACAAAAGCGCCTAAGACAAAACGAAGAGAAGTGGATAGTTCAATACATATACACATTTCGTACATTTATCTGTGATTCAGGCAAAAACGTTTAATCAAACTCCATTTTATAAAGTCTTTGTCCAGGACGCACAATAAGACAGTTATTTAAAAAAAAAACACACGTGTAAAAGCCATTTTAAAATACATATATTGCCGTTTCTGGAAAGTGTAAAATGTTGACAAAAACTAAATGGAAGCACAGACCACAATAACGAATGGCTGAATTCTTTACAGGTAAAACAGGTAAAAATAAAAATAATGATACTGGTTCCATCAAATCAGTTAAACAAAAATGAAAGTTTAAAGGAATGTCTATTAATATTCCTACATCATTAATTTATCACGGTTTATTTGTTAATAATAATATTGGTTCGTGTTACAGAGGCCTTACGGAGTTGTTTTGTTTTTCAAATTAAACTGAGACATACAAACGTTTATAAAACGTTAGACTTTCCGATCTCTATCTCATCGTTTCTATTTGTTTAGCCTGCCAGAATATTGACATTCCGTATTGTAAGACCGACAGTCAGGAATGCGGCGGTAGTCCAGACAGTATCAGATGTATGGACTGTGAATTGCCTTACACACCGGCTGGTTGGGGAAATGGATGTAGTATGTATTGCCTTACACACCGGCTGGTTGGGGAAATGTATGTAGTATGTATTGCCTTACACACCGGCTGGTTGGGGAAATGGACGTAGTATGTATTGCCTTACACACCGGCTGGTTGGGGAAATGGATGTAGTATGTATTGCCTTACACACCGGCTGGTTGGGGAAATGGATGTAGTATGTATTGCCTTACACACCGGCTGGTTGAGGAAATGGATGTAGTATGTATTGCCTTCGGCTGGTTGGGGAAATGGATGTAGTATGTATTACCTTACACACCGGCTGGTTGGGGAAATGGATGTATTATGTATTGCCTTACACACCGGCTGGTTGGGGAAATGGATGTAGTATGTATTGCCTTACACACCGGCTGGTTGGGGAAATGGACGTAGTATGTATTGCCTTACACACCGGCTGGTTGGGGAAATGGATGTAGTATGTATTGCCTTACACACCGGCTGGTTGGGGAAATGGATGTAGTATGTATTGCCTTACACACCGGCTGGTTGAGGAAATGGATGTAGTATGTATTGCCTTCGGCTGGTTGGGGAAATGGATGTAGTATGTATTACCTTACACACCGGCTGGTTGGGGAAATGGATGTATTATGTATTGCCTTACACACCGGCTGGTTGGGGAAATGGATGTAGTATGTATTACTTAAGATATGGGTTATGATAATCATATGGGAAATTTCCCAAGTCAACCAACCTGGTATGATTCTTCCGTCGACACATATAAAATATTGTTCTACATATTAAACAACATTTACATGTAAACCACTGAAATGTGATCACAAATCATGCATCTTACGGCATTCAAGTTCTATTCTGATCCCGACCGATATGTTTTAGATCGCTTACTAGTACACAGCATTGTAAATGCGTGATATATAGGCGGATAAATATGTGTGATCGTAAAAAAAACTAACGTTTATTTAAATATTTTGGGTTTATTATTTATATTGGTCAAACGATGACATTTAACTTATAAATCAAACCTTTTTTTTCACAATATCGATAAACGCAAAAGAGTAAGCACCCAAGGTAATCGTTTTTTCTGATTGCGAAAAAAATGAGTAGGTCATATAAACGTTTCACCTCATAATCGAATCTTCAAAATGCATGATATAATTAGTTTGCTTACAATAATCTTAATGTGCACGTGTGTTTTATCTTTACATTTATGTACTTTATTTTCTTTTTACAGAGAGAATTCCGTGTAATGATCAAAATGGTTTATGTGACCATCTCTGCCTTACAGAACTTGGTGTTGCCAAGTGTTCATGTAGACAAGGATATATTCTGTCTACAAATGACTATTCCTGCTCAGGTAGTTTTTTTTATGTTTTCAATTCATGAAAAACATTATTTTTTGCTGCGAATGTTTTAATCTACGTTGAATATGAACTGTTACAGGGTTGATGATTGGAAGATATGTAAAAAATATCAACAGCTCACGTCCTCTAGACCCGTCAAACTGATATGCATTATTTTAAAATACTTAAACAGTTAACAGTGTAAATTGTAATCTTCTTAGTGTTAAAAGGTGAAATAAGCATATCAGGGATCGCCACATTCAGAAAAAAACAACCTCCCCACACAGTCAAGAAGAGAGAGGGAGAGAGCATGGTTAATAAAATGAGAGATTTTTAAAAAAAGACACCACTAACAATAAACAAAAATGAGAACCCGAGCTTTATATCCTGCTAATTTAATGTTTGTTACGATAATGCAGACGTAATCTATATAATTACAGATATAGACGAATGTAAAACCGGAGAAGCACATTGCGATCACAATTGTATGAACACCGCAGGATCGTTTCAGTGTTCTTGTCAAAGTGGTTACAGTCTCGACACTGATGGATACCACTGTTCCGGTTTGTAAAAGTCAATTAATATACATGCTCACAAACTGTAGAAGAATGTTTAATAGTTTCATATTGTATTGCATGTTAAACATTCTTGTGAAGGAGAAAAGTTATTTTACAAATTGATAAAATAAAGCAATATCGAAACACACCGTACGTACTCTTTTTCCGCATGTGAACTTGAATTTGTTTCATTTAATGCCTATATTATAATTGCAAACAACTTTAAAACCGACAATTTTAGTTTAAAACGTGTAATATGCACATATGCAATATCGTTAATGGCCACACATAGAAGACGCAGTATTCCCATACAGTCATTAAGTAGAGACAAAAAAAAGCTTGGGTAATAAAATAATCAATTTAGAAAAAAATCGGGTTTCTGTCATTATAATGATTAGGGTGCACATCCTTGGGCGAATCGGTTCTTATTGAAAAATGCCAAGTAGTATTTTATGTTGATTTTATGTTTAAGAATGCATCTTTTATGTGCTATGGAACTCAAAATCGGAAAGTCCTATCAACAAAGGATCCGCTGTATTTTAATGCATATGTTCTCTGTGATAATAATAGAAGGTCCATTTAAAAGCTAATTAAAATGCATGTGGGTCTTGGATTCCAAACTATTCTTTAACAGTTGATCATTTAAAACACATGGCCTAACAAATCCTCCGACCCCTATTGGATATTGTTCAATCACCCCCAGAAACTACATTCTGCTTTTTCATGATTATAATATGTCGTTCTATGTGATAATGCAGGATTTATTTAATTATACTCCCTGTCAAAATTATATTCTGTTAAGTTAAACTCATTGACTTATCGTAAAGGAAAAACACATTCTTTTAATTGCGAGACCATTGGCCGCTGATTATGGAATAGAATTAATCTGAAAATACCGCATTGAATGTTCTATGTTCACAGCCATAGTATTATACACACCATCGTTATGGATCGATCGAAGTTGCACTTTTTACTGATGTAAATACTGAGTTGCTTCCATCGATGATGATGCCGCTGGTCACCACAAAATGGCTGTCAGCTTTCACTGAGACCAGTGTTAAATTTATATTCACCCAATATTTTGATTTAAATTTTAAGTTCTGTTCTCAGACTAAAAATGTCTTTGGAATTTTGAAATGAAAATCAATTTCAATATTACGGACTGCCGCTTTAAGAATAGATTGTAGAACTACCGTTTTTGCAGTCCTTTCCAGAAAATTCTTTCTCAGAGTCCTGAGCATGAACAAGAACACAAAGAGACACAAGAACATTTCGTGAAATCAAGTCTGATCTCATACAGCTTCTCTTAGTAATGAATCCGAGGCTGATAGAATGTTTATTTATTAAAACAGTATTTTATTATATCTCCAGCAACATTGAAGGCGTAACAAACATACAGAATTATTATTTTAGGTGGAGTAAATAGCACTAGCATATTTGAAAGACATGGAATCGCCCGAAAATTACTACCTCGAGGATGCTCTACGATTTTTCTTACACGATGCACAGAAGGAAAAACAGTCGAAGTAAATGTGTCCTCAACATCGCAATGGTACCAATTACGATCAAATAATAGCATTATTTACACGTTCGGCATTGTGTTTGTCGAGTTTAATTCGCTGTCTTTGCCAGTATCTATTACTGGTCTTCAACTGGTGACAAACTCCAAAGATTTTGTTATCATGACAGGAAGTATTGCATTCAGCAAAAAGGATGGTCAAAAAATAAGAACAGAAAGACATGCAGACTGTGTTAAATTCACAACAACTCCAAAAGACATACATGATATCCTTACATCAATGTCGTTTTTGAAGTCTTTCTTTGAAACTATTAACAAAGTTTTACCAAACTGGTTGAGCTTTTCTTATGAAGGAACGGACAGTTTTGGTGTCAATGATTTGCAAACAGAACTGAAACATGGAAAGGACATTCAGAACTCAGAATGCAAAGGGGCACCACTGTACGATAATAGACTTCACGCAGTGTTGAAGTTTGGAAGTAGTTTTTCTGTTACTAGATATGGTAACACAATAATTCTTCCAAAGCCTTTAAAAAATAACTCATTTTGTATCATACTTGACATCTGTCAAAATTATGGAGGGTCGATGTTTTTAATCATCCCGGAAGAATCAAGAACAATGTTGACTCAGCTCGATTTATTCAAAAGCCTTCAAGATAAGTATAAAGTTGAAGTACACCCATCTGGTCTTGGATTGTCGCTGTTGAAAGACATACATGCTCCAAGTTCAAAAACTTCTCTTCAACTGTGGAATGGGGACAACATGTTTACCTACTCGTGAGTATTTTTATAAATCAGTTTATCTATTCAGTTGTTGAAAGAAAAGTATGTTAAAGGAAGATCAGAATTTAAAAATTCAAATAAGTTTTCTACCGTTAAAACGCTATTTTCCTTCCTAAAACACAAATATATAATTCAAATATGAAAGATGGTTCGTACAAGTTTAGAAATTAAAATATAAACATGTTGATTTATATCTAAGAGAAAATAAAATATATTTATTTTTAAAATCAAACATATGATTTACAGATGACAAACTTTAAGCTTAATATAATAAAATATACACTGATTTTACACAAATTAATACAATCATCTGTAATTGCTTTGTGGCTTTTCTTAACCATCTGCAAATTTTTAACTGAAGTCACCAATTTATCCTATCGTTTAAAGGTTTGGGGTGGGGTGGAAGCGGTGGGAGCTGGACGGAATAGGGAATGGGGTGGATGATGTTGGGGAATATGTGGATTGTTAGTGGGTAAAGTTGTGTGTGTGCATATGTTCATGATTTCGTGTGGTTCATTTCAAATCTGTCTGTGGCTTTTATATTGTTATTTTTATCGAGTCTATTAAGAACACTGACTGAAAATACAAAAGGGAACTTTGAAAGCCGCCGACAACGACAAATATGAAAATATAGCAGGCTCGGTTCGATTTAGCCTGGTCATGGGCAGTGATGAAAATGCATATTACTGCCCACGCCGTCTAGCCCCGGGTTCAGCATTCAATATTTACACAAAAAACAGTACAATTTTGATCCATTCCAAACAATGGTATGCATATTGCGGTGAACATGGAACCTTCAGTGCGGTATTTTCAGATTAACACCATTCCATGTTTAGCGGGGTATGGTCCCGAGATAAAAGAATGGGTTTGCTCTAAACGAGACAATCAATGGGCGGAACTAAACAGAAAGGAATTTTGACACGAACGCCAACTTCTTGACATAATGAGGTTTTGTTTGTTTATTTGTTGTTTTTTATCCAGAGTACCAAATGCAAGTCTTTGGCTGGTAGGAGCGCTCGAAATGAAATTTGGAAAAACATTCACATTTGAACTTAGCGCACAGACTAATATCTACGCTTCTGTTCCCGGGATACAAAGTGTAAGTGAACAAAAATTGTTTTTCTGTTTTTCTATAAGAGTTGTCAGTTTTTAGATTTGTAATTTTTAATTAAATACAATAGTCTAGAAACAATATGACATTCTTCTCAAGTTGTAATGCATGGATAATACATTGAGCCTATTATTTCGTCACGTTAGTGCAATAACGGTATATCTCCTTCATATTTCAAGGTACTTATTCCGTTATTGCACTAAGGTGACGATTTGTGCTTTCTTGTGCTGGCAAAAAGGCATAAGTTGGCGATAGAGTTTCTATTCCTTAGCGATTTTCACGCTGTTCAACGTAAAATGTATGTTGATCCCATGTGACAACATTTATTATTATAGATTTTGACAAGTGTTTTCCTAGACAGATGGGATGTTTCAATGAAGATGCGAATACAAGGAATAGTTGGTGTTCATTTACATCTTTTTGGGGAAAAGCAAACAATCGCTCTGAATGTTGGGAAGTTTGATATAGGTGCCTATGCTTCTCTTGGAGGTATATCTAATTAACCAGTCATACTTCTGATGAGTGAAATAAATGACAAACTTGAGTTTTAAAAAGTTAATCTCTGGGTTCAGTGGAGAAATAAAGCTAAATTCACATTATTCCCAAAGCTTATGCGTTTACATGAACGACAGGCGACGCATTAACACATCGAACACGCAAACAATTGTTATATTGAAACACAAAAGTTATATCAAGCGCTATTTTAATTGAACGGTGTGTATTTATCACTTTTATTTTTATTGTCTTTAGGTTAAGGATGTCTTAAGAATGTCCTCTTCATCAGAGAGTGACATTGTTACTATAAACACTCTACATATTACACAATTTAGAATATGTGTTGAACCAAACCAAGATAAAGTACCTACTACGTATTGGTTGCCTAAAATGCATACAAGGCCATAATAAGCACCAGCAAGTTTTTTCGCTATCTTCGGTTCTTGAATAACTACTAAAGTATCCTTGCTGTTAAGATCTTTAAGCCTGGCGGTCCAGTTATTGTTACCGATGATCTTAATATTATCAAAGAATATAGAATCCGTTAATTAATTTCTAAAAAAAAACAAATATAAATTTCCGTTCGAAACAGGCTTGTTTCACCAAGACAACTTGTATTTGTTTTGTAATATGAGAACCTGTTGGGGCAAGTGTGTGGTTGGTGCACCCTAGAACCTGGTTTAAACCCCCAGTGGCAATTTGATTTGCCACTGACCGTTCCAAGGCGGTAACCCCTCGGGTTCTCATTTTTGTTAATTTTTAGTGGTGTCTCTTTTGAAACTGATCATTTTATTAACCATGCTCTCTTCCTCTCTTCTTCTTGACTGTGTGGGGAGGCTGTTTTTTCTGAATGTGGCGATTCCTGATATGCATATTTCACCTTTTTTAATACAGGTCGTGCAGATTTTGCCGAGTCATAAAACTGATTCTGTAATAAAATGGTGCAAAAGATAGTATGCTGAGCCTAATGCTCTTTCTAATTAGAAGAAACAGTTATTAAAAATAATTGAAAATCGCATATCATTTTATAAAAGAAATATAACTTTATTATCAACTCGACCTCGTTTTAACTTTCGTCATTTGGAAAAGGGAATTTAATACTTTCATAACTGCTTCGTATTAATACCTGCTGAAAAGGCTTCAAAAAATGTAAATATATTGTGATGGATAAAATATATTACTTTTCAAATTAAACAGGCTCTGGGCCATTGAGAATCTACCAATTTGCTTGACAATGCTGGTAGCTTCTTATGTTTTATATGTGTGCTTGATCTTGCTTGCGTCATTATTGGGTTTACTGGTGGGTTGGAGCTTATTCACCGATACAACTTCGTTATTCCTGTCTGTCGTGATTTTGAATTATACCCTCTCCAAAAGACTGTTACCTGGCTTTTTATTAGATGTATGGCTTCACTTAAGTCTGAAATCTATTGCTATTTACATTTATGCATTTTAGTGAGCTTCTTCAAATTTACTTAAATAAGAAAACTTTTGTGTCTTACAATTTTTTCTGATACGAAGATTTGGTGTTATCAACCTCATAAAATAAATATGAAATGTATTGAATTATGTTCAGAAATAACGGTTGATAAACATTTATGCACCCATATTTCTGCTACCACGTGACATGTGTTCCGTAAAACATCAAAGTCTACTTTTTTAATATTTGTTTTAGGAATAACGCCGAGGCAGTGGTGTGGGCAAAACGCCGACCCCCCTGGTTTCTTCATCTCCTTAATTGTTGACGTCAATCCATTCATCGATATCCCGATATTGAAAGACTGTGTGTTTGATTTTACGACCAGACTAGATGTATTTCTAGCAACTGATCCAACTCAAAAAGTATCCCCCAGTGACAGCATTGATATTTTGCATGATATCGTGAGCATAAAAGATGTTGTAGAAGTTCTCGCAAATACAACAATTGCAACTGCATTCAGATATAGTTCTGTTCTTACAAACACATCTGTACTTCTGTTACATGATCTTCAGGAAATTGCAAGTAATGTTTTAAAAACACTCGACAACTTGGTCGAAGATTTGACGAAATACACAAGTGTTGTCATCGAAAATTGTATACAAAGATTACCACTGTTTTGGCAAGAGGGCTGGAAGTATTGAGAATCATACACAATATTTTCTTGATTCTATTGAATACTCCACGGCGATAGCAAAGTATAACTTTACAAATCTTTTCATGCAGCAACTGGAAAGCATCAAATCAAATGTCCGCACTACTGTTAAAAAGCTTACGACCCAGTTTGTAAACATTTTTGAAGATCCTGACAGGTTTGGCCTTAGATACAGAGGAGATCTGAAAATAGTGGATTTGAAAATCTCAGGAGTTGGGATGGAAGTTGTTTATTCAGTAGATCGAGAATGTGGCCGTTTTAGTTCTATTTATAGTTTGATGAAGGGAGAAAAGCATTAAGAATCTATGGATACGTGTTGACTGGTCCAATACAGTTAGCTTCATTTATTCGACTCAATTTCGAAACAGGAATTGGAATTGCAATGAGTGGTACAACTCCAGGAAATGTAATAGCTCAACTTCATGCAGAGGTCAGTATTCTCGGAATATCTGTAATGGCCGACGTTTTTCTAACTCAAAAAGGACATTACTGTTTTCTAGAAGGTCAAATTTGGAGCGTTTTTAAAGCCCAACTAAACGTTTCTTTTGGGGCTGATAGGTTCTGGAATGAAATAAATACTCTTAATGTACGAGGTAAGCTAATGGCCGATTCCGACGAAGATGGGTCATTTCAAGACAGTTATTTAGATGCATTTAGAAAATTGAATCAAAAGTTGGCAGATGAGGCTGAAAAACGAATAAGCGGAGTCCAAAATGAATTTATTTCTGCACAAAACAGCTTGACAATAGCACAAGAATGGCTTGAGGAAAAGAAGAAAGCTATTTGGAGTGCTAACGCCGCATTTGATACGGCCATCAAAAGCATGGAGTACGCAAAACAAAAACTTGAAGACACCAAGAAACCCTTCAAACGCTATGGATACTTTCAATGATGTTCAAAGAAAGGTTGATAACCTTTGCAGAATACGTGACTGTGGAACCGTATGTATTCCTGGAATAAAATGTAGCTTTTGCTGGACCAAAGTATGGTTCGTTGAAATACCATATCCATGTTGTCACTTTACGAATTGCATGATTTCATTTCCGGATCCTATATGTGTTGTATTTAACGTAGGTTGTAGAGCAATTCGTGCAATCGCTTACATTGCTCTTGAAGCAGCGAAGGTTTTTGTTCAAATTCCGATGTTGGCTTTAGATGCAGCTAAATTGGCAGTGTCTGGAGCTCAGTTTGTTGTTGATCAATCGCGAGTTGTTCTTAACATTGCTAGTGCAGCACTGGATTTAGCAAAGCTTGGTATCGAAGGCGCTAAAATTATTCTAGAATTAGCGAAAATTGCTCTTGAGGCCATTAAGAAGGTTGTCAGCTGGCGTCTGAAGATAGTTGATTTTTTAATAAAATATGGTCTTCAGTCGTTAATAGATATGAGAAACTGCGGATTTGAAGCGAAAATATCTTTTAACGATACTGTTTTTGAAGTTGAATGTGAAATAAGTGTATTTAGGTCAACATTTTACAAGATAAAACTCGGAACTAACTTTGCAAACCCAGTACAAAGTATATGGCAGGCTGCTAAAGGAACAGTTGATACTCTTGCTGATGCATCAAAACAGTCCGAGAGGAGAAAAAGAGACATCCGATCTGAGGCAATGTTAATGCTGCACAAAGTTATCAGAGAAACAAGAAATGCGGATATGGGAGATGAATCGTTTGACATTTTTGTGAACGAAACGATTGACACAATTATGTTTACTTCGGGGTTCAGGGGAAATTCTAGCTACAGCGACTTTGATAACCGAGTTGGTGTATTCAAAGATAAATGTGACATTACTTCCCTCGTCTTTTCGTTCTTTACTGAAGCTATTGGTGTATTGTTTGAAATGACCAACGAGACAGCCAATACAATGAACAATGTGGCACATTTAGAAGACACACATGCAAATTATCAGATGGAACACCTTGCAGGGAATCTGTAGATAGAAAATATTGGTATCAATACCAATGTGGCAATGAGTGACTTCAATATCAGCATTGAAGACTTGAGTTCATTGTTGGAAAATGCAAAACAAAATCTATCGACTGACCCTTTGCTTTCTGGAATTCACAGCCTATCTGATGAAGCTTAGGTGTTCTTAAAAAACCAGACAGATAACATAAACAATGTCAAAATAACTGATCAATGGTTCATTATTATGTCAAATGGAACAAAAGAGTACTTTACAGAAGATAAATGTATATCCTTTCACGATTGGTCTCACTTCGCTGTGTTTCAGCTTTATAATGTTTTTGACGGAGAAAACGCTACAAACGTATCTCAAATAATTGATGCGATATCTGAATTTGAAGACCTCTTTTTGGAGCTTATAGGAAATACATCAAAAACGATACAAGAGATGCAACAGAAAAACTATCAGAGAAACTTTTGGAAATCAAACAACATATTTATTTTTGCTCCACGGCACCAACAGTCGAATTGATTTCAAGAAACGCATTTGTGACCAAAGGATCCACTCTTCAACTTACTTGTAACGCGACTGGTAACCCAGACCCTTACATTTGGTGGTATCGTGGAGACCAATATCTTCCCGAAAAGTCTGGAAAAGATCTTGTAATAACCAATGTATCTGAATCTGATGTCAATACCTACTACTGTGTTGCAGGGAATATAGTTGCAAACATAACTTCGAAACCGATTGAAGTGACAATTATCGGTATGTAACATTTTAAGAAAAACTGCCAAGGGGATTGATAAATGTTTTAAGCATTTCAATTAGTATTACCATCAAACTTTGATACAAAATCTGACTAAAGCCGGCAGTTTAATACTTTTATGTTTATTTGTTGACATGTCTGTGGTGTAATCATTATTTTAACAGTCTGGAATATGAGAAAATACTTCGATAGAGAATTAGTGATGAAACTTTACGTAAGCAAACACTTTTATTTATAACTCATTCTTCCAATTTCTTCCAAATTATCATTGCGGTGTACTTTTTTCGAATATGAACGTGTTCGTGGCAGAAGTTGAAGTTTTTGGAACTTGGTTTCATATAAAAAATGAACTGAATTGAGAACTGAATTGAGAAACAACGGATTTAAAGAGTGGAAATGGATATTTAGTCCGATACTCGTATGTCAATTTCTTAAACTGAGAGAGAGAGAGAGAGAGAGAGAGAGAGAGAGAGAGCATGCTATTATACAAGTGGGAAGATGTAATGATTTTTTATGTCTATGAACATTATATGTATCACATTTTAGAGCTTACGTAAATATTTGCTTATATGTACACCATCTTCCTATACCACCACAGAACATTCACAGTAAATTATCATTGAAAGGTGTACACATTTTTTTAGAAAATTTTTATTTTTCAGATGAAGATCATGCATTGGTTTTGCTTCCTGATACAAAAGTTAATTCAACAATTCAACCGAAAGATTTTGTTTCAAACGCCATTATTTCTTCGACTTAAACCAGTGTTAATGTTGATAAAAATGTTGGACACGTCGAGACTGGTAAAGAACATTTGTAGATATTTTCAATAACTGTTCTAAGAAGCTCATCATAAAATGCGACGTAAAGGATAAACATTCATATCTTTAAGATTAAATTTTATATTTACTATCTTAGAAAATAACTTAACCGGACAGTAAAAACGTCCATCTAGTTTTATTTTGTTGGATATATACTACTGGGCTCCAATCTAAATGTAGTGTAATAATCTTTGCACTGAATGTGTTTTTGTAGATATTTTGACTCGCCCACACATTAGGCGATTAACTTATTGTTTCATTCATAACTCATGATTATAAAGTTAAACCGATAAACATGTATGACAAAATGTCATAGCACTTAAAATAGATTAAAAGGGAACTTGAAAGCCACCAAACATGACAAATATGAAAATATTGCAGGCTCGGTTTGATTGAGATTCATTAATACTTTTGTTATAGATTAGGCTATATATTTAAGAAAATAACAGTGATTATGCCTGAAAAAAGGTGAAATATGCATATCAGGAACATTCAGAAAAAAACAGCCTCCCCACACAGTCAAGAAGAAGAGAGGGAGAGAGAGCATGGTTAATAAAATGATCAGTTTCAAAAGAGACACCACTAACAATTAACAAAAATGAGAACCCGAGGGGTTACCGCCTTGGAACGGTCAGTGGCAAATCAAATTGCCACTGGGGGTTCAAACCAGGTTCTAGGGTGCACCAACCTCACACTTGCCCCAACAGGTTCTCATATCACAAAACAAATACAAGTTGTCTTGGTGAAACCACTCCAACCCACTTATCGGCTCAACAATGTTGCATGCAAAAGCACACATACATATAAAACATAAGAATCTAATAGCATTGAAAGGTCAAAACTACAGAATTAACATCGGACGTGCATTTCAAATAAGCAACTGTATACGAGTATATACTGTTACCATTGCAGAAGTGGATGATAAACTGGTGGTGATTCTAGGATCAACAGTTTCTGTAGTTACAGTGATTGCCACCGTGACTGCGTTGATTGTTTGGCGCCGCAATGTCAGGTACACATTCGTTTCTTATGCTCACCTCATACTTACGTATCCGAATGTTTAACAGTTGTTTACATTGCTCCAGGAAATTTCTCTTAATAACAAAACACAATTAAGTAACTATAGCTAAACATAGTTAAAACAAATATATCATCAACTTACAATTCACCTTCACACTCAAAATATGTTATACCGCCTTTTTTCATTTGTCTTACTGGTTAGATTCCTTATTAATTATTATTATCTATTCTAGTATGTTGTCTGTGTGGCAGTCACTAACGTTTCCTCATGCAAATTAGTCAGTATTTCATAGGTATATATCACATTGTGACGATAACTTTTATCAGTATAAATTGCGCATTCCGTTTGGAGGGAGTGGCTATGGAGTTTGGATCTTGGCTGAGGTTGTTTGGTTTGACTCTCTGGCTCAGTTCAATTGTAACCTATATTCTATTCAAATGTAATGTTATCAAATTGTTCTTTTTTTGCAGAAAAAGGAACCGAAAGTCTAACGGAATTGGAAGTATTGCAAGCCTAAATATGGTTAGACCTGACGGCGTTTCAAAGCCTGGTCTGAAAAACCCGGCCGCTGTTTGTCTGCGTTAAATCTATGGACTTTAAAAGAAGCTCTATCTAACCAAATCATGTGCGTTTGTTTTATGAAATGCTTGGTCAACGAAATTTCTATGTGACTTGTTGAAATAAATATTGATATTGAGGAAAATACTGGTGTTTTAAGAGTTTTGTGACATTTTAGTGCAAAACCGACAAAGTAAATAGTTTTCTAAATTGTGTTTAAAAACCTTACTCATAGCAATTTTGACAGTTTAAGTTTCATCTAAGGAAATAATCATGAATTGAATAAGTTCTGTGTTGTTGGTTTGGTTTTTTTGTTGTTGTTTTTGCTTTGATTTTTATGTTGTTCTTTTACGACTCTTGCAAAATACAACTTAACATGTTCCAAAACATAAAATCATTACATATTTTACAAAGTTATTTTCATTTTAAAATATTGATTTTCATTTTCTACCAATCAGGCTTCACTTCCTGTTACTGGTCCGCAAATAAAATTATTTAGATGCCTGATCGCCAATATTTAGTGGTTAAAGATAAGAAAGAACAATAAACATGAACGTAAAGTTTAGTCTGGTACCACACGTACTATCAAACAGTACGTCTGACATGGGCTAAAAATGGCGGTGTCCTGTAAGTAGTAAATTTATATAAAAATGTTAGATTATGGACCATTTGGATGAAATTACAAAACAATATGTCTCCCACTGTAGATGATTTACTATAGAACAACATTTTTTCCCAGAAATACAATGATTCTTCTGCTAATATAGTATAAGTAAGTGGTATACCATAAAAAACATACAATTTAATAATAACCGATTTTCACTCGACATAGCATGGACAAGCATAACTTAAGGGTCGGTATCAATATATGCAAACAAAAGAAAGATACTAGCGGAGTTTTAAAAGTTTGGTCCAACAATATATTTACTGTAGGATTCTGTTTACACAGGGCGCCGCCGTTATTGGTGTATGCCTGACCCAATAATGTAATGACAGGGGCAGGTAACCAGAGTACGTAAAGTTGAGCACACATAAACGTCGAAAGCACCCAATAGTTAATCATAAATTATTTGCTGTCTTATTATATTAGTTATAATGGTTTATAATAACAGATATTTTGTTCGGCTTCTTTGATACGAAACCGTTTTGTGTTTCTATTATTATTTAGAAGTCGCCATACATTTGTAGCCAATCGGAATCTATGAAATTTCAAATTCCTCAGCGATTTATTTTAACTGAACTCCTTTCTTTTTTCTATTTACAATGATAAATCGATCTATTTTCTACTGCGCATGGCTACAAATGAAGGGCTAAGTCGGATAGAGTCTATTAAGACGTTTCTGTAGAAAATGGAAGCCTGCACTGGCTGCGCTCGTTTCAGCTTCTATTTTCTATAGAAACTTCTTAATAGACTTTATCCTATACTTTTATCAATTGCTTATCAGCTTTTTTTCATGTGCAATTTATTTCCTTCATTCTAATGTGTTCTGTCTTGCGGCATGTAATCAAGATTTCATTAATAAATATCTGAAAACAGAATTTGGTAAATTTCACTTATGTTAAATTATATTTATTTAGCACTGTAAGACTAAGTTCTAGGTAAATTCTTTTAAATCGTGAGTTCTACAAGCTTTACATAAATAACTGTAAACCGTACAAATTCATAAGAACAGAACAGAACAGAACAGAACTTTTATTTCAGACTTATGCATCAAAGCATCTCGTCATACAAAATGTATATCACAAAAACAAAACTTGCGTGTGATCACGTTAACATAATGGTATATGTTGAAAAATGTTTACATAGTTACATAATTGTGTACTCTAAAATGGAGAATGTTCATAATTAACAATATTCTGAAAGGTTCAAAAGAAAAATGGTTTAAGTATATAATTATTTGATAATTCTATGGAAGGGTATCTGGCTTGCAATTAAAACAGTGATATTTCAATTGAAAACAAATTATACAAGATCATTAATAATCAAATTGCGTCTACTATTTGCCTCTAACAAGTATTTGCATAAGTTAACAACAACTGACTTATTACCACTATTAACAAGTTCAATTAACTTAAACATATTGGGTCTTTGGTAGAAATATGTCTTAATATACTTTGATCTGATATCACTGAAACAACTACAAATTAAAACAAAATGATATTCATCTTCAACTTCCTGTGTGTTACATAACAGACATTTTCGTGCATTCCTTGGCAGTCTGTTTTGGCCGTATCGTCCTGTTTCAATACGTAAACTATGCGACGATACACGTATTTTGGTAAGACATTTACGATTCGTCTTATTAAATAAAATATTCAAATATTCAGACATTCCAAATGTGTTATGTAAATGCGAATATAAAGTGTTTAATTTTGTACTGTTAGTGGTATCAGCACGCCACTTTTGAAGAAAACTATCAATGAGTCGTTGCTTAAAAACTGGTAAAAATACTTTAACGTTGTAATTATCTGGGTTTAGCCAAACTTCTAAAAAACCGTTTTCGCCCAATAATGCTTTAATATTAGATGCCCAAGTTTTGTGTCCGAGATCGCATAGTTCCACCGATTTTCTGTAGACAGTATTAAGTAAAATATTATTAGAATTATGTACCTTAAACCAATATTTAACTATTTGCACGTATCTGTTAATATACATAGGGTAACGACCTAATTCTCCGTAGACCGCGGCGCTACACGTGCTTTGCTTGACGCCTAAAAGCGTTTTGCAAAATTTAAGTTGAATCCGTTCTAATTCTTTTGATTTTGTAAATCCCCAGACTGGACATGCATAATTTAGTATAGAACCAACAAATGCTTCAAACAGCTGTAGCGCAATTTTAGGTGGCACGTCGTATAGATTAATATTTTTTGTTAACACGTGCATGGCTTTTAGAGCTTTGCCAACTACATATTGACTATTTAAGACAAAAGTTCCTGTGTAATTAAATACGACACCTAAATAATTGAAGTTATCAACTACCTCGAGGCGTTCGTTGTTGTAGTACCAAGTTTCATTTTGTCTAATTGGGCCTCTTTTACGAAATACAACCACTTTTGTTTTTGCTGTGTTTACTTCTAAACCCCATTTTTGACAATAATCATATAGGTGGTCTAAACTTGTTTGCAAATCTTCTACTGAATTTCCTAATATTACCAAGAAATGACAGGGACTAGAGACTGAAAAGCTTTACAAGTTAAGTATTTTCTGAGGTCCTATAAACTTCACTAGGCCATACATGTTCAAGTGTGACATAAAAAACTGTTGAAACAGTCGCAAAACGGAATATACTGGTTTTCTTAATCAAACATAATGCGTTTTGTCATCAGACTGTGTTTGACTGATATGCTTCGTTTTGAAATGCATTGTGAAAACATTAAGCCTACTAGTCTAACGTATTTAGTAGGGATGGGAACGATTATCCGGATATCCCAATAGTAATATCGTATCCGGATACCATTCACGTATCCGACTACCCTCATATTCATACGAATTTAATTTCAATATTTTGTTCAAGTTTTGTAAAATATAGCTTAAACTCGTAAATCTTTCTAAATCATGGTACACTGCTTGCACTAACCTCGATGCTGATATTGTTTTCACCAGGCGAAACTCGGCCAGACAGCCAAAGCAGGGTTGACAAAGAGGTGTTAATTGTTTGTATAGTGGTCATTTGGGAGACCGGAAGATTAGTATTCCAGACCGTGTTCTTTTGTTTTGTTGATTAGTTTACCTTGTTCAGATCATGTTTGACACCTGTCAAGATGCAAATAACTAGCTTAATTCCGTTAACAAGAAAAACCTCAGATTAATTGACAATTTACTGCAACAGAATTTTGAGCAAATAAAGGTCTTGACAGTTTGTTATTTTAAAATGACTGCATAAAAAATATTGAAAGGACAAAACACTTATCGTTTGTTGCCGATATCAAAAAATGTTAGATGATGCAATTCACCATAAATTTTACATGTATTTTAACCATTTATATGTGATTTATCGATAAATTGGTTACACAGCAATTTTTGATGTAGTTATTAATGTTAGTAGTTATTTTGTTTCCGTGATACCCCAGTTGGCTGGTCGAGAACTCAAACGATCGCGATATAGCGTGGCTGTCCCGCATTTTAAATTTGAAAATATTAAATGAGCAAAATGTTCCGTGGTTCGATAAAATGATACGGTTATTCGGATAGTATCCGGATACCGGATACGGTTATCCGAATAGTGATGTAGGTATCCGTTCACATCCCTAGTATTTAGGTTAATGTTAATTCAGACCACAAAATAAATGTAACGACAAAAACACCTAGTCGGCTACAATTAATGAATATCAAAACCATAAAACCACTATATGTAAGATTGAAAAAAAACAGCAACGAAGCATATCATTGCTTATAGACCAGCAGAACAGAATTAAAAACCAACAACAAAAATAACCGACAAAAAAGTATTTGAACAAAAATGAACCCACCAGTAAAGTGACACTGTATTACTAATGTGAATATAAAAAGTTGCTGACGTAAAACAGCTTGTATCAACCAAATACCGAATTTTCACATAAAAAGCTGACATAGCGGAATATGAAAATAAACAAATCTGGCTAGTAATTCTCTGGCTAGTTAACGGGTTACAATATATATGTTGGAATAACTTGTTTCATAATTAATTTTAAAAAAAAAGACTTTTGAGCGTGAATTCTTTTATTTATTTAAGACTTTAGACCTTTTATGGAAATTTAGAGAATTTCAAGATGATAACTTAACGTTTTTGAATTAAGAAACTTTACAGATAGAGATGGGGGAAAGGGATAGAGGTTACGCGGATTTGAAATCAATAGATTAAATGTAAAGAACTACGCGTTTTGAAGTGAATGAACTGAATTTACAGAAAGATGTACTTTAAACAAGAATATTAACTGTATTTAATAAACAATCTACTTTGTTTGAAAATCCACTTTACAATCACGAGTATATGTTGAATGGCTGTAGGGGTACATTGCCATGTGATATGCAGACTGGAAATGTGGAAACAATATAGTGAACGATTAAGATGTGTGTTCGTTTGTTTTTCACGCGATGTGATTTACTTTACCTTTCACATACTAGGGCTTCGTATCCATCTCAAAATAATCTGGACTTTTTGCAATCACCTTTACGAGTTTGACACATTCATGAATACATTTTATGAATATAACTTCACATTTTAAACACATTTAATTCAACCGATTCAACGCTAAAAGACTAGCACAGTAAGGAACCGTTAAGAAAAAGTCAGAATTGGTTGTTCAAGATCTGTTTGTATATGGTGATAATTTATTGAATTAAATGACTTAAAATTAGATTTTTACACAAAATGTTAAAATTTACCAAAGGACAGTTTTTCCAGTGCCGCATTGACCTGAGTAAATGGAATTTGAACTTGTTCGACCAAACGCAAAATTTCAGCTTTCTTTCCGGCCGTTTTCTTTGGTACAAATATTCCTTGTCAGTTGCAAAGCAATTCCTGTACAAAAATATTCAGCTGCGTTTACCGGAAATCAAGCAGCGCATAGTTCATCAAGTACTCTGCTAGAATAGCTATTGCCATTGACTAAATGTTTTTGGAAGTGGGGGAGATTTTACATTTTAAACACATTTTCTCCTTACCGAGGATACCAACATAAATAATGTCATTGTTGTAAACCAAACGGAATTTCTGTTTGAATTGTCGATTCAACATCCGCGGGTTGCCATCATTGTCTTCATTCTGAAAACTATTTTAAACGTTTCTTTTGATTATTAAACAGAATGTCAAACTAATGTGACATATGTATTTACCATATTCTTTCTGTTAACCCAGTTCATCACGTGTTTCTTCGTGTTCACCTGGCGTAATGATTTATAACTGATTCTGGTTATGTAAATAAACATTAGTGATCATAATGCATATATTTAAGAGATGAATATTTATTTTCCAACTAGTATGGAAGCAACTTGACAATATCAAACTTGTAAGATTGTTTGCTGATGAGCGGTACTTTAATATTACTTGTACGTTACATGACTGCCTACTTATCGTTAACCTGCTATACCTAGCTTTCAACGTTTGCATAATAATGAATTATAAATATGAGCTGCATCAAGATAGTTGACACCGTAAAACCATTTATCGTCCGAAAAAAAGTATAGTCATCACAGTTATAACAATATAAGAAAACTATTGCCAAAATATATATGGAATATTATAACAGTATGCATTCTGTAGGTTCGTATTTTTCGAGTTGGGTATGTAAACAATATCGCGCGAGACCGAAGGTCGAGCGTGATGTGGTTACATACGCAACGAGAAATAATACGAACCTACAGAATGCATACTGTCATAATGTTCCTTTTATTATATACCCTTCTAGCTCAAAACAAATTTAAATAAACTAAACAACAAAATTTTAGTCAAAAACGTGGTATACATAATAGCAGAAATAAAAATAGTAACGCGATAGTAAATTTATGAATGGCGTAGAAAATTTATGAATGGCGTAAAAATACCGTAACGTTTGTAAAACTGCGACGGAAATTTCCTATTTTGGAGTTCGTTATGTGCCGGTAAATTACGACAACCTAGTGTGACGTAGTATATGACGTCACATACAACACGGAAAGCTTGGCATTGTTCGATACGGAATTTCTTATCTGACGAGTTATATCAATTTTGCTGATTAACTATGCACTATGCTAAAATCATTCATGGGTATATAATAAAAGTTAATATGCATAACTTAAGATATCGATATCTGGTGTTAACAGTAAGAATGGCAAAATGTTAATAAACCCTAGAAAACGTATTCGTGCAATACAAAACAACAAACAATTAAAATCGGGTTATCGCCTTGTAACAGTTTATAGCAAAGGATTTTCCATTGGATGTTTTAACTTCTTCTAGAATGCAGCAACCAGATACTTCAAGTTATTTTATATGTTTATATGAATGTTTTAATTTGTGCTACTCCCCACTTAAGCAAATATGAAAAAATAAAAAAACATAAAGGTTTTTTATATTTTACTGAATGGTTCGGTCATACTTTGAAAACGAAATATGGTAACTAAAACTGCCAATAACAGTCCTTATAACAGAAAATGGGACTACTTGCACATACTTAGCTCCTTGCGGTAAGGAAGTAGTAATTACTTCTTACCCAAAAACACAAGTTGGATTTTTCGAAATACAACGTAAACGCACTTCGTAATCAACAGTAACGCATTAAAATTATTGATACTATGTAAAATGAGCCTGTTTATAGGCAGTAATGTAAACGCATTTGATTCACCAAGACAACTTTTACTTGTTTGTTTATGTCGTATAATAACTTAATCGAGTAATCATTGCAGCAACCAAGAACATAGTTTAAAGAAGTGATATATGCACATCAGGAATCGTTACACTCACAAAACACAACCTCCCCACGCAGCAAAAAAGAAGAAAGGAAGAGAGAGCATATTTGTTATAAGTATGCCAATTCACTTACAATTAACGAAAAAGAGAACCCTAGGGGTTACCGCCTTGGAACGGCCAGTGGCAAAACAAATTGCCACTGGGGCTTTAAACCAGGTTCTAGGGTGCACCAACCTCACACTTGCCCCAACAGGTTCTCCTATCACAAAATAAGTACAAGTTGTATTCGTGAAATAACTCCAACTCACACAACAGCTTAACAATGTTGCATGCAAAAGCACACAAACATATAAAACATAAACTAAAATTAATCGTTGATTCTGGCCGATCAAAGGCTATCTGATTCTTATTTTAATGTATTGTTTATGGTGTCAAAATGTAATGGTCATATAATTAGCTTAAGCTATAGTTTTCTTTCTACGTTTAAACTGAATGTAGAGTGTATTCCGAATGTGGTTAACTAATATGAAAATGCGATTTAGGTAATTCTGCTATTGATGCAAATCGTCAATGAATTGGTCATTTGAGATACAAGACCAACATAAAGGTTAACTCATATATGACACTGAGAATGTTACATAAAAACCAAGTTTCATTGACAAAACATTATTCGTTCCTATGTGACAAAGCATTGCATAACAAACTGACATTTTTCATTCCTAGACACGATTTATTACCAATTTTCATGTCGGATCAATACTTTATCTCTAATCGTTTACGTATTTAGTGTTTCTGCTACATAAATTCTTGTCTAACGAAAAAAGCTTCAAAACATAATGTGGTGGATTTCAATAAGGGTTGGGTTTGCCCTTTTCGCCATTGTTAGTAAGTATGCATGATTTTATAGCCATGAATATAAAAACAATTTAAAGAATTACTTAAGTCACGCACTAAACATAATATTCGTAATTAAATGCAAGAGAAAAAAGTTTAAAAAAATAAATTCTTGACTTACTTGAACAGAACTGCAATTTATAGTTATATAGATACCAATATTTGTTGTCTAACAAAATCAGAATAATAAGTATTGATACAACAAATTGAATAAACAACAGGAGGTTGTGATTGGAATTGGGAACAGTGGGGTCCGTGCTCCAAAACATGTGGTGGCGGTACACGAATGCGGCACGGAAAAAGGTGTTCTGGTTGGTGGGGATGGGGGACTGAACACACTGATCAAAGTGGAGCGTGTAACGAGTTTTGCTACAATGGAGGGGATTACTATGGAGGCTCGTGTCATTGCAGCATATGGCGAACTGGTTCCTGCTGCGAATGTATGTATTTCTAAACTTCTATAGATTTAAACATTCTTGTATGTGTTATATGTATCTTGGTTTTACAGAATTCTGTGTAATCTTGTGGTTGTCCATACTCTTGTTCCTAATAACTTTAAACAATGCATGAGTTGAGCAAATTATTAGATAGTGATTATTTCAGACATAAAATTTTTATCAAGCCTTGAATTGATTCGTTTCTTTTATCCCTGTCATCGTGTTCTTGCTGATTTTACTCCAGGTGCTCTGGTCTCGGTAAGATCATTGAGTACCTACACTTTGGCTTTACAATGCTATTAGCTTCTTATTTTTTATATGTTTGTGTGCTTTTGCATGCAACATTGTTGAGCCGATGGGTGGGTTGGAGTTATTTCCCCAAGACAACTTGTACTTGTTTTGTGATACGGGAACCTGTTGGGGCAAGTGTGAGGTTGGTGCACCCTAGAACCTAATTAAAACCCCCAGTGGCAAATTGTTTTGCCACTGACCGTTCCAAGGCGGTAACCCCTCGGGTTCTCGCTTTCGTTAATTGTTTGTGGCGTCCATTTTGAAACTGATTATAGTAAAACCATGCTGTATTTTCCTCTCTACCTTTTGGCTGTGTGGGGAGGCTGTGTCTGCTGGATGTGGCCATTCCTGCTATGCATATTTCACTTTTTTATACTCATTGCCGACCAACTTTATATGCTTACTATTCAGATCTTTTCACCTGATGTATGACTATTCGTTCGTGTGGTTCGTAAAGAAAATTTAAAATTAATAGGTCTGCAGTATGCAAACGTTTAGCTTTACTGTTTCAAACTATCTAATTACAGTTTTAAGTCTTGATTTTAATATTCTTTATTTGACGTTTTTTTTTCTTACGAAATTAAAAATGTATTTACTATTTTTAGACTCGTACACCAGCAAGGCGATTGGTAAAACATTTCTTTTTCTGAAAATATAAACACAGTGTCAAGGGTTTTACGCATCATTTTTCCGCATACCGCTATTATTTTATCATCCTGGGCGTTATCACCGTATCATTTTAGACAAAATAAACTTAGAAAATGTAAATCCATGAAGAAAAACGTCAAAAAGGCCCACCTTTGAAGTAAGTATACTTACAAAAGTATGTCTACGGAATATTACGATCATTGAATGTTAGGTTTTTACCTAGTTTTTATCCAGGACTTGTAGGCATTCTTTGTTTTAGTGAAAACAGCTAAAGGGGTGTGGAAAATGACCATTTTGTATACACTTTCATTCAAAATGTACTGTTTTCAATCAAAATATTTATATGATATTGCTGTGATCATCAAAAATATGTATGCAGTGAATATTGCAACTTAACATGTACTGTTTTATTCTTTAATTATATCACAAGAGGATGAACTGACCGAATTCTTTGTACCGTATCATGGGTGCGCACTCAAAATCGTGGCACTGTATACATTTTCGACAGACGTCGATCATTTTCCAATCATTAACCTAATGCTATGTTAACTGTACGGCATTTATATATCGTCGCCAATCAGTGATTAGCATCCAGAAGTATGTGAGTTAGTATGGTGCATGATATGGAAGATGGCTCAGTTCCAGAAGCATACATTGTTGTTTCTGTTTTTGTTTTTGTTTTTTTGGATTATCAGGCTCAAAACAAGAACACGCGGGAAGTCTTATATGAAAACAGTAAATAAATACAAAGGAGGAGTTAAGAATCGAGCTCATGACCCCTAGATTAAGATTTTATTTGCTATTAAGGGACTGCAGTCCAGATTTAAGCTTAATAAAAATAAGCGGTGCCATGATTCTGCAAAGTTTTCTTGACAACGTTACTTTGTATTATTTGTAAAAAAATTTAATGTTATAAATTCATGTCAGTGCTTCCTGTGATTATTTGACCTGTGGCACTTATTTGATTAACGTTTTTTTTTTCGAAACACATGTATAAAAGTGTTTTCATTAGTTTCAAGTTAAAACAGCCAAAAATTGTTGCGAAGTGTTGTGCACACAGAGGAAACATTTAATACTTCCGTGACGTAGGCAATTTCTCTAAATTATATCCATTTAATTAAAAAATATTCGCCATTCAGAACTAACCTCTCGCCATTTTCCAAAGATTGCATAAGAATGATACGGTGATGAGCCCAGAATGATAAAATATCGGCAGTATGCGGAAAATGATAAGTTAAACCTTGACACCGTGTTAAATGTCGACAAAAAATATGCAACGGCCACAATAACAAGAGCTGTCCGAGGAGACAGCGCGCTCGACTATTCGAATCATTTGAAACAAATGCAATTTGAAGATTAAAACAATAACAACTATGGCCAAACATTCATGTGCAATGAGGAAAAGTATTAACAAGTGAATGGGAGAAAGTAATTTTAAATAACAGAAATAATTCCATGATGTTCCATAAATATTGAACTAAAAAGGGGAATAACTATGAAATATTTTTGGAAGGGTTAAAAAAACTTGTTAGTAATATATGATTGGAGAAATTTACTTAAGTTCAATATCAATTACTTCAGTAATGTTACAGAAAAAGAACTGAAATGAAAAAAAACATTACTTTAAAAAGCATACAGTATGTCAAGTGAAAGTGATCTAGATTATGATGGTGAAAATGTGTTTCGGCGTTAGCTGTCTAAGCTCACTTTTGACCTAGTTTTTCGACCAACGAAATGTTGTAAATAATACTCGTATTCTATTATTATGCAGCGGGAAAATGAAATAAACTATTTCGATTGGTAGCTATTTACAACAGATAGGCATCTAGCAGGGTGGAGATGTATCTAGTGGGATTTTTATTATTATGCAGCGGGAAAATCAAATAGATTATTTCGATTGGTTTTAGTGGGTGTAGTTTACGATTACCGTAACGATTTTTATATTTTGTGTAAGTATTTACCTGGCACTTACATGTTCGAGCATTTTCGTTTTTAAAAGCGATAATTGTATTGGAGAAAAACATATTTACGATTTAAATAACCAGTTAAGTAAATACTGATGGCTTAAATACAATTTTATATAGAATATTCAGTGGCGTAGCTACTATTAGGCCCTGTAGGCCCGGGCCTACAAGTTGGACAAGAAAATGACATTTTCAGAAGTCCCAGAATTACAATTAAAACAGGATGGGTGTGGAATGGTAGTTGGTTCAAGCCGTTTAGTCGAATCAAGTGTGTCCTGCGCTTTGATTTGTCTTCTGCGGCATCAAATCAAATTCATAGTTAAAAGTTTTGTTTTGATAATTTTCTTTGAAAAAGCATTTTGCTATTTTTAATCTTCATTTTTTCCGGTTTCTGGGAAAGGGGGGACTTCCTTACCCCTTACCAAGAGGCAACCGCCACAAGGGGACCCCTTGTATGGGTCTACAACTTGAAGAAAGCTGGCTACGCCCCTGATATTCTTGGGTGTCAGAGTAAACAGTTGCGTACAATAAGTACTAAGTGTAAAACGAAAGAAAAGTGCAGATATTTCTAATTCTCACTGGTTCCTTTCTAGTTCCTTTGATACTGATTGTTAATTTCAAGTGGAAAAGTCACGTTCTCTGTAGTGTAGTGGCTTACCCTCTCGTCTCGCAAGCGGAGGCCCCGTGTTCAATACTCAAGAGGGACACTTCTTTTAAAAGTTAATTTACGTAAAAGTTGGTAGATTTCGCTCTTGCAACAAGCTGTTATTATTTATATTTATTAAATTTCAAGGACATTTATTCATCTTGAGTTCTAACTCTACAAGAGGTATTTTATTGAAACTGAATAAATGTAGATCAAGACTTAATGTAAGGCTTTGGTTCTGGTTTAAACCCCTGTGGCCATTCGATTTGCCATTGACCGTTCCGAGGCGGTAACCCCTCGGGTTCTCTTTTTTTTTTTAATTCTTGGTGGTGTCCTTTTTAAACTGATCATTTTATTAACCATGCTATCTCTCCCTCTTCTTGACTGTGTGGGGAGGCTGTTTTTCTGAATGTGGCAATTCCTGATATTCATATTTCACCTTTTTTTATTCGAATTGTTATCACCGTATGAAATTGTTGCAACAGATTCAACATTTTTTTTGAAAGACATTTTCAATAAATTTATGAGTTGTCATGATTCGGTCGCTTAATCTCTAGGTCATACTAAGAAGGCAGGGAGGGTACGTCAACAGCTATAACAGTTATGGGTCTTGTTGGTTATGATGTAGATTTTGATGTTGAATATATATTTCAAGTTTCAAGGCAATATCTCAAGCAGTTCCAAAGTTATGAGCCAAGCAAAATGTAAGTGAAAAGGTGGGATAACCTTTAAAAATAATGGTAGCAGAGTTATAGAGTTATGGGTCTTGTTGGTAATGATGTAGAATTTGATGGTGAATATATATTCCAAGTTTCAAGTTGATATCTCAAGTAGTTTATAAGTTATGGACCAAAGTGCATATTTTCCTTAACGCACAATTTAAGGGAAAAAGGGTCATAATTTGAAAAATATTGGAAGCAGGGTTATGGGTCTTGTTGGTAATGATGTAGAATTTGATGGTGAATATATATCCCAAGTTTCAAGTTGTATATCATAAGTAGTTTTTAAGTTATGGACCAAAGAATTAACTGCCATCTTATTTCCTTGTGAAGACGATAACGAAAGTTTTTTTCACGAATTTTCATGATACATATTAGCAAATTATTGCAGTGTGGGTAAAGAAAATTTATGGCCTTTAATTAAATCGATCTGAGTTTCATATTTTATCGCGATTTAGAAACGTTAACAAAACTTTAATCCATCTTATCTTTTTATTTGTCAAGCATGCCGGTATATTGACATACCGCATTGCAAAGACTTCAAACAGCAATGCGGCGGTAGTCCAGACAGTATCAGATGTACAGACTGTGAATTACCTTACACACCGGCTGGTTGGGGAAATGGATGTAGTATGTATGTTACGAAGTGCTTTATATTTGTAATTAAGTAATTTCAAAATCTATCAAAGTTGGACAAAGGTTTTTGTCCGTGCAATTTTTATCATTAAACAAGATTAACATGTAATGCTCTGAAAAGAAACAGTTAATGAATGTCTTCTACGACGTCCCCGTTTTATTCTAAATGCAACTGCTATAGAGCACCCATATGAAATTTACGGAGCAAATCAAAATGATTATCGAAGACTTTAGTTAATTTTCTTATTGATTCATAATAAACAATAACACTAAGCAAATTACTTACAATTATGTCAGCATTTAAATGTGTCTAATCGAATCTGCTAAATGTAAAGCTAACCCAAAAGCCACAGAAAATACAGCGGCAGCGGCTAGCCGTCTGCAAGAGACCGGCACAGAGCATATTATCCGCATCCCCCAAAAAGCATAGTTCAAGAATGCTGTCACGCACAAACGATTTGCCATTCTACATGGTTTGAAATTAGCAATTTAACATCGATGGGGATAATTTAACCTGAAAACTACCCTTGTAAATGTTAATATTTCAAATTATTTTTGTTTCTTGACATTTAACTTGATTACTTTCATATATACATTCAGAGAGAATTCCATGCAATGAGCGAAATGGTGCATGTGACCATTCATGCCTCACAGAACGTGGCGTTGCTCGTTGTTCCTGTAGACAAGGATTTATTCTGTCTTCAAATGGTTATTCGTGTTCAGGTATTTGTAAAGATGTAAAGAAACTTATTCTGCTATCTAAATACAAATCGTCATATTTCCGAAACTTGCTTTTACTTTAAATAGATAAAGGTAAAGGTATGGGTTTTTAGTCTATAATTACTGTATTAAACGGACATTCACACCACAACTAATAAAATCAGCTTCATCATTATGACAGGAACAAACATAATATAATAAAAAGTTTTTAAAAAGCCATAATTTTATCATTGTTCTTATGGCTAGCATTGGAAGGGTTAAAAATAAAGCGATATAATCATATCAGGCATTGGCACACCCAGAAAACACAGCCTCAGCAGGCAGCAAAGTGTAGAAATGAATAGAGAACACGAGTTTGAAGAAGATGAACTTCTGCACCACATTACAAACAACGACAAATAGAACCCTTTGGGGTTACCGCCTTGGCACGGTCAGTCATTAATGAGTTTTTACCTTTCGTTCCACACTACCTATCATTTTGACAATTTTGCATGCAAAAAGCATACATATTGTTTAAGCTTTTGCCTTTTGTTTGTTCACAAGATTTACCCAAGAAACTTTAATAAACCGCTTAACCTCGAAGCTTTTGATCAGCAACAAGAGTTGCACAATAAATACCGACAACATCACCGTATTCGACCAATATGGAAATATTACACGCTTGGTTTGATAGAGCTCATTCATTATTGTAAGTCATAAAAAGATGGTTGCGCATACCGCGCATAACTGCGGAACTACTTAGTTAAATATCAAAATATTATTTTAATAAAAACACATTTATTTACAGAAATAGACGAATGTAAAACCGGAGAAGCACATTGCGATCACAATTGTATGAACACCGCAGGATCGTTTCAGTGTACTTGTCGAAGTGGTTACAGTCTCGACACTGATGGCTACCACTGCTCCGGTTTGTATAATTCAATAATAATTATGCATACAGATAAACTATTAAAGAACATTGAGTAGTGACTTAAATAGAGAACTTCCACGGCATCGTCATACTGCACAATTGAATAGCGCTACTGTGAAGTTCAAATAATATTTGGGGCCTGGTTCTCTCTCTCTCTCTCTCTCTCTCTCTCTCTCTCTCTCTCTCTCTCTCTCTCTCTCTCTCTCTCTCTCTCTCTCTCTCTCTCTCTCTCTCTCTCTCTCTGCGGGTTCGCTCCCAGCTAGAGGCACTCTCATTTGAAATTCACAGTAGCGCTATTTGTGCAGTGTGGCCGCCGTAAAAAGTCTCCCCGTACATATAGTCAGTATTATTACCTGATACCTTATATAAATGTTATTTGGTAGTTTTGACTGTTTTCTGAAATTCTAAAAAAGTCCATGTTTGCGAACTGTTGACCGGTCAATAGTTTTGACTGTTTCCCTCATGTTCTCTGACGTCATGACGTTATGTGGAACAGTAAAGAAACAAATTGACTCCAATGATTAATTCTCCATAAATAAAATGTGGTGAAGTATTTAAACAAATTAAAATTTTGTCAGCACAATAACAGGTGCCTTAAGTTTTTTGATGAAATAACAGAGAAAAACAATATGAAAACCTACTGACATTCAAAATGTTGGCAGTGTGACATAGTTACAATATTGTTAAATTAAAAAGGTTTAATTAAAAACATATTTGCAAAATTATTTTCATGTTCCTTTTTTTATCTGTAAGTACTGTTTTTACAGAAATTGATCAGGTAATAAAACAGTTATTTCATATTTGATTTCGGAACAGTCAAACAGTTGTCCCTCGATGTCGGGGAAAGTGTTTTGAACTGTTGCCCTCGGCCGATGGCCTCGGGCAACAGTTCAAAACACTATCCCCTCCACCTCGGGCCAACATTTTTACCGTTCCCAAATCACATATGAAATAACTGTATACTGTTATCAGTAAAATAACCCGTTACCGATGTCATGCAGTGATTGTAACGTATATCAGGGCTATCCGATCAACCTTTTTTTGGGGGGGGGGTGTCTCCGCTAGGTCAGTTGGTTGCTTCGCAGGAATTGCAGGGCTAGGCGCTGTTGCCGTGACTGTGCGGGTTCGCTCCCAGCTAGAGGCACTCTCATTTGAAATTCAAAGTATCGCTATTTGTGCAGTGTGGCGGCCGTAAAAAGTCTACTCGTACATATAGTCAGTTCTGTATTCAGTAAAATAACCCGTTACCGATGTCATGAAGTGATTGTTACGTATATCAGGGCTATTCGATCAACCTTTTTGGGGGGCTGTCCCGGCTAGGTCAGTTGGTTGCCTCGCAGGAATTGCAAGGCTAGGCGCTGTCGCCGTGGCGGCGATTCCTGATATGCATATTTCACCTTTTTTTGGAAATCAAACCCAAAACGCATCGAATTCAAATGATAAGCAAGACGCTTATATTAAAATATTATATTAATTTAAGATGTAGACGAATGCGTGAATGGAGCCGGTATTTGTAAACAGATATGTGTCAACACCAACGGATCATTTCATTGTGCGTGTGTGGAAGGATACAGACTATCCGCAGATGGACATAACTGCATTTACAAAATAATTTCTGCTAAAATGATTAATTAAATTTTTTTAATATCTTCAAAATATGATCTACTGATTCCTCTTTGAGGTTACTATTACAATTTCGTAAATAAGTATCTTTTAATTATGTTTTAAGAGTTTGTTTCAAAATTAATTAAAATGGACTTATGAGTATATTTTAAAGCACGAATGGTACATCTTATGCCTTACACAACTGTACCTTTTTTCTTATATCAGACAATAATGAATGTTCCTTTCACAATGGCGGTTGCGATCACGAGTGCATCAATGATAGAGGCTCGTTCCACTGCGAGTGTAAAGATGCTTTCAGCCTCGATAACCAGACAAACTGCATTGGTAGATATTACTTTCGCATATCATCTATATTTGTTTCATTTATCACATTTTTGCTTGTCAATTCTATTAGCTTCTTATGTTATATGTGTTTCTGTCTTCTTGCATACAAGGTAGTCGAGTTGATGGGTGAGTTAGAGCTAACTCACCAAGATGACTTGTACTAGTTTGTTCATACGAGAAACTTGTTGCAGCAGGTAGTGGTTGGATATATTCCTGCATGTTTATTTTTTTGTATTCTCATTTTATTTCCTGTTTACATTATTTCGCTGTCACATGCGATTTCAGAACTATTGATAATCTATAAATTTCAAACATGTCCTTTGCAAATAAAACTCAAAACGACATAAAATATTTAAGAAGAGTTATCAAAATCAATTTAAATTGATTGCTCAAATGTTAAGCCTCGGTATCAACTGGCAGCTTAGTCGTCATAAAATAAACAAAATTATTATTGCTGATAGTGGAAAGTCTGGTAATCTTTGAAAATCTAAACCTTCGTAAACTTTAGTTTCGAAACGTTAGCAAGCCAAATAGCCCGACAGTTAAATCTCTGCAATTGGATTCCAGAATTTACAGTTTTGAACAGTCTCTATATAAAAAATGTAAATACAATTAATAATTCATAACGTTCAAACGTTATTATTCTGAAACTATTACAGATGTGGATGAATGCAGCAAATCAAGCTTTAGTAATTCATAACGTTTAAACGTTATTTTTCTGAATGTGGCGATTCCTGATATGCATATTTCACCTTTTTAGTAATTCATAACGTTTAAACGTTATTTTTCTGAACTATTACAGATGTTGATGAATGCAGCAGATCAAGCTTTTGTAATTCATAACGTTTATTACGTTATTATTCTAAAACTATAACAGATGTTGATGAATGCAGCAGATCAAGCTTTTGTAATTCATAACGTTAATTACGTTATTATTCTAAAACTATAACAGATGTTGATGAATGCAGCAGATCAAGCTTTTGTAATTCATAACGTTAATTACGTTATTATTCTAAAACTATAACAGATGTTGATGAATGCAGCAGATCAAGTTTTGTAATTCATAACGTTTATTACGTTATTATTCTAAAACTATAACAGATGTTGATGAATGCAGCAGATCAAACGTTTGTAATTCATAACGTTTATTACGTTATTATTCTAAAACTATAACAGATGTTGATGAATGCAGCAGATCAAGCTTTTGTAATTCATAACGTTTATTACGTTATTATTCTAAAACTGTAACAGATGTTGATGAATGCAGCAGATCAAGCTTTTGTAATTCATAACGTTTATTACGTTATTATTCTAAAACTATAACAGATGTTGATGAATGCAGCAGATCAAGCTTTTGTAATTCATAACGTTAATTACGTTATTATTCTAAAACTATAACAGATGTGGATGAATGCAGCAAATCAAGCTTTTGTAATTCAAAACGTTTATTACCTTATTATTCTAAAACTATAACAGATGTGGATGAATGCAGCAGTTCAAGCTTTAGATGTTCCCAAACCTGCATTAACAATCAAGGGAGCTATACTTGTAGCTGTCGAATGGGATTTGTTCTTCAACCGGATGGGTATACGTGTCGAGGTATGACTTCCACCATACCATCTCAGTCATGACTTGCTGAATAAGGTCTAATTGTAGATAGCCTTCCCAATCTTAATTGTCGTCAGGCATGTCTGAGATTTTATATATGTAAAGTATCAGGTTTGAGGAAGTTCTAAAATTGTCGGTTTTGTCTCCGTAGTTTTGATTTAATAACGTAAGGTAAACGTTATTTTTGTTATTCAGTTAGTATTTTATAATAATCTTTTACATTCCTCTTGGTAAATGGAACGGTCGATAAGTTTATATATAGCCATTTAGAATGCCTTATGATTCTTATAAATAAAGATTGTTTTATAAAAATTGAAAGCGATATTGGCTATTCCATACTTAAGTATAATGATGTTATTTTATTGTACTTTATCTAGATATAGATGATTGTATAGGTGTTGTGTGCGAAAACGGTGGAATATGCAAAGATAATATAGGTTCTTATGCATGTACTTGTATGAAAGGATATACGGGAAATCACTGCGAAAACGGTATATTTCGATTATTAATATGCAGTCTGTATTTTATATGAAATTAGTTTTAAGAAATTTATGATGATACGTTATTAATTTGTCTTAAATTTTATAACTTCGCGCAATTGACAATATGACACGGTCAATAATATTTGTTCAATAATGAGTGTTTTTTGTCTTTTGTTTTGTACACAACGTTAATATCTCTATAATCATTCCATCTAAAATTTACCCGTGCTTTTATTGTTTGTAACAAGACATAGACGAATGCGCGAGTTCGTTACACGGTGGTTGTGAGGATAAATGCATCAATACCGCTGGCTCGTTCCAATGCCTTTGCTCTGGTAACAAAACTGTCAGTGCAGATGGATTTTCATGTTTTGGTAAGGATGAGGTTATGTTATGGAGATCAACAAATATTCTGGTATTTCTTTGTTTGAAAAAAACACATTAAAGATATAATTATGTAAATTGTTTGAATACATTTCCTTTGTATACAAGGTAGTACTATTACAGTATATCATGAAATTGACCACTGGAATAGGAGTGGATTATAAGCTGAATGGTAAACGCTCTGATAAAATTGTTGTCAAGTGAATTACTGAATAAGTAATCAATATTTCATTTATCCATACTTCCTTTAAATGAACTAAACTTTTGTTGTTCTAGTCCCTAATTGTATATAGACTGATGTGATGGCTACTTTTTCTCAAAAGGTTCAGATTACAGACATGTGTATTTATTTTTGGCGTAACATCATCAGAAACTCTGAAGGTGAAACAAAGAATAAACGGAATTAATATTTCAGGTGGCGTAAATAGCACTAGCATTTTCGAAAGATATGGGATCGCTAGAAAGTTATTACCACGTGGATGCTCAACAATCTCTCTTACAAGATGCACCGAAGGGAAAACAGTCGAAGTTGATTTATCCTCAACATCTCCATGGTACCAATTAAAATCAAATGACAGTGTCATTTACACGTTTGGCATAGTGTTTGTCGAGTTAAATTTGCTTTCTTTGCCTGTATCTATCACTGGTATTGAAATAGTGAAACAGTCTCACAATTTTACTATAATAACAGGAAATCTTGCATTGCGAGCAGAGGATGGTCAAATAATAGGAGCAGAAAGACAAGGAGACTGTGTTAACTTCACAACAACTCCAAGAGATATACATGATATATTCACATCGATGTCGTTTTTGAAATCGTTTTTTTTGAAAATGTTGACAAAATTCTACCAAACTGGTTGAGCTTTTCTCACGTAGGCACGGAAATATTAGGTGTCGGGGATTTTCAAACAGAACTGAAACACGGGAAGGATATTCAGTACTCCGAATGCAAAGGGGCTCCACTGTATGATAATAGATTGTACACAGTGTTAAAGTTTAGAAGTAGCTTTTCGATAACTGTGTATGGGAACACACTTATTCTTCCAAAACCTATAAGAAATAACTTATTTTGTATTATTATTGACATTTGTCAAGATTATGGAGGGTCGATGTTTTTAATGATCCCAGAAGAATCTAAAACAATGTTGACACAACTTGATATATTTAAAAGCCTTCAAGAGAAGTATAAAGTGGAAATAAACCCAGTAGGTATTGGCCTATCGCTGTTCAAAGACATACATGCGCCAGACATAACACGTTCAATAAACGTTTGGAACGGGGACAGCATGTTTATCTATTCGTGAGTGATTTATTTCTTCTTTTATCTTTAACGGTTATCGAAATAAGGCTTAATTGCGATCATCTATCACGAAATAGTAAGTCCCAATTTGGTCGACATAATCTAATATGTACATTTAAATTAAATGAATGTCATCCTGTGCTCAAGTAGAAGTACATGTAATCGTTATGTCAATAGTTCTTTTCAATATCGAGGAGAAAAAGCTTTATGTTTCTATGAGAAATTAAATAAATTAAATAACGCAACAGAGATAACCTCTTATCTATCAATTTAATTGTGCAATGTTAATAATCAATAGTGTAATAAATAGCATATACCAAGGAACACGTAATTGCATGTCTTAAGATATTTTTTTCACAAACTCAAGAGTACCAGTACAAGTCTTTGGCTGGGAGGAGAGCTTGCAATGAAGTTTGGAAAAACATTCACCTTTGAACTTGACGCACAGACTAATATCTACGCCTCTGTCCCCGGTATACAGAGTGTAAGCGGATTTATTGAAGAAGAACATATACCCGATTATATTATTCAGACGTTTATTAAAATTTAGTCTAAGATTTAATTTAACAATAAATTTGAAAACCGGGTCTATACGTCTAGGTTTGGTTGTTATCGGTACATCCAAAAGATCCTGTTCCATTCAAAATATCATTTGAATAACATAACAAATCCACAATTATGGTCAAAACTGGAACATGTTTAAATTATCTTTATAGAGATATTATTAGTATAATAAGGCTAACGAAGAACATTCTAGTTTTACTGTTTGATTTTTACAATCGGGATCCAAATATTTATGGGTGATCAGTATAAAGTGTTTTTAAGTTCTAATAATATACTAATAAGTCTAGAATCAATCTGTTTAATGTTTTGGCGAGTTACGTCATTGCTAATCTATATACGCTATAGATGTAAATGGTAAGTATAATGGTAAAGTAAAAAGTGCACGAGATAATAACTCGCACTATCAAGATAAATTATTAGAATTGTCTGTATTATTGTTTTCTTCGAATTTGCTTATTTTAAAAAAAAGTATTATGTTGTTTTATTACAACATTTCAGATTTTGAAAAGTATGTTCTTAGACAGATGGGATGTTTCAATTAAGTTGAGAATTCAATGAAAAGTTGGTGTTCATTTCGATCTCTTTGGGGAAAAGCGAACACTCTCCTTACAAATTGCGAAGGCTGACATTGATGCATATGCTTCTCTTGGAGGTATATTTGGTTTTATTAAATGTATTTGCTTTTTATGTAACATACCTCAGGCGTTGACAGTAATACGCATTTCCATTTCTCTCCACGAACAGGCCTAATTAAACGAAGCCTGCAATAAAATTATTATTTGTCGTGTTCGATTGCTTTCAGAGTTACTTACAATGTATTTCAAAAAAGACAACATTAGCAAGTCAAACTTGCCACAAACGTTCTCATTTTTAGGGCTTACCCACACTCTTCCCCAGCACGTTCACCGATAAAAAGAAAATTATCAAAATCTCAATAACGGCATAATGCCGTTCAATGAAACTTTGCATAAATGAATGTTACTGATGTATCTTTATTTTGCATACAGTAAGACACTGTTAGAAAGTAAAGAAATCAAAGTACTGAAAGTACAGAAAACCAGCGAAGCGATTTTGCTTCTTGAGAATAACCAGTGCCATGATTCTCATACATGTATCCATTTACGAAAAAGCAAAAGAACTTGGTTCACTCGCAAAGACCTTCATCTTGTCTATATGATAGTGGAAATAAGGGTTTCCATGTATTATCTGGATGAAGGCTTCTGTTAACCCTTTACTCCATAGATATACCTTAATAGCTTGGGCGAACAGTTTAGATCCGTATCATCTGGCACATCTTTGCGATCTGATTTGGATTTAAAATGTTCGCTTTTAGAATCTTTTTTTTTTCTGACCAGTAATCACAAATTTTAGATCCAGATCAGATGGCACTATTGTGCCAGCTGACTGGGACCTGAACTGGTCACCTATGTGATGAAAGGCGTATATATTGAGTAAAGGGTTTTAAGCAAGAAATTATAATAGTGAAATCTGTGTACTGACATCCCAAAGACAGAATGAACACGAAAAATGATATAAAAAGTGAGACCCGATCGATGGGAATGATTATGCATTTATTTGAAATAAGAAGTATAATATTATAATTGTTTCCTTCATTGTGAATAACATGTAAAGGAAATCATAGAATTGAGAATCCTACATATTAAGATAAAACAACCGAGAGTCATAACATTGCCGAAAGCATTGGAATTTAATGCTAGATAACACAATGTAAAATTGAAGACAATTTCAGAGGAAAATGAATTACTATAGCTTATACCATAAATTTCCACCGAATTGAGTTGTATATAATAACGGACTTCGATGGTTTTTTCATGTAGCATATTATTAGAAAAAGGTGCCAGATTTAAGGTGGTATCATTTGTCACAGCTCCTTAAGAACCAAAACTCAATGATATGTTTACGAATGTCTTAAGGTGGTATCATTTGTCACAATATACTGTTAAAGTTGGGGGGGGGGAGGGAGTGTGGTTTCGTGTTTTCATAAAAGTTCATGTTATTTAATAATTAAAAATATTCTTATTACTTCAGAAAGCATTTATAGGGCATGTAAATGTTACAGGTCAATCAGGAATTATAAAAAAATAGAAATATGAAACAATTTCTCTCACTGAGTGTAGCCTTATTGCCGGGAGTCCAAACTTCCAAATTATCCACTATAGTATTAAACTACAGTCACAGGAAGGTTGTCTATATCAAGGTTAACAATGTCTTAGAATTTAGTTCAATAAACTTTACTAGAACAATAGTTATAAACAATGCAAACATGAATGTCAAATTTTCCTTTAGTAGTCACAAGGAGAAACATTTATTGTTCTAGTAAAGTTTATTGACCTAAATTCTAAGACGTTGTTAACCATGATATAGACAACCTTCCTGTGACTGTAGTTTAATACTATAGTGGATAATTTGGAAGTTTGGACTCCCGGCAATAAGGCTACACTCAGTGAGAGAAATTGTTTCATATTTCTATTTTTTTATAATTCCTGATTGACCTGTAACATTTACATGCCCTATAAATGCTATCTGAAGTAATAAGAATATTTTTAATTATTAAATAACATGAAATTTTATGAAAACACGAAACCACACTCCCCCCCAACTTTAACAGTATATTGTGACAAATGATACCACCTTAAGACATTCGTAAACATATCATTGAGTTTTGGTTGTTAAGGAGCTGGGACAAATGTCCATTAGCTTACAATCCGTTCATATAACATCAGTTTCAGCAGACAGGTGTGTCGTTTTTAATTTTAGGCTTCATCATGGTTTGTCCTATATATTTACACGTACTTTTACTGTTATTTGGCTTTCTTCAAAACGCGGGAAATTGTGACGTCACTGACATTTGCATATTCATTGTGTTACTGCGCCTATGATTTCATGTAATCCGAACAAAAATAAAATTTAATGTAATCCGAACAAAAATAATAGTCATCTCTAGCTTAATCGAAAACGTAAACCTAGTAAACATCTTCACCTTTGGAAAAAATGTAAATTATGCATTATTCCTGAAACAAACATAGTCCGTTCCTTGGACCACTGATGGCCTTATTGTCGACGTGTCTCCTGCCACGTACGTGATAGCCGGACACGTACCGCGCTTGCTCGTAGCATGTTTCGAATACATAGATCTGTAAATCTTACTTGTCCCTATTTCTGTACGAATAATATCCGGTATACTAGTTTTAATATGTAAACTTTTACACATCTCAATAGTTTACTGTTTACTGTTCACGCTTATATGGGAAAATCCAATATATAAAAATATTCAGCAATGATGATTGCTTCATGTTCAGTGATTTACAACGCTCATGAACGCCTATCATCAAATAATAAACAAATGTTCGCAATATGTCTTGAAAATTTCAAGTGAAAGCAATTGCGCATTGATTTCATAAAGTGGACAATTGAAGAAAAATATGCTAAGATGGAAATTTATCATTATCGTTATTGTTAATGATAAAAAAAAACGTGAAACAAACAGTTAAGCAGCGGAACAAACGTCCAATATTGAAATGGCTTTAAAATGACAAAATAAAGCAAATGTTTTCACTGTTATTTTGAGCTTCGAATTAGCAGAAAAGATATGTTAAATATTTCAGAATTAATATTAAGCTATTGTAATATCCTAACATCGGGAATATCGTTTATATCTCAACCTAAAGGTAACATATCTGTGGCTCGCTAAAGAATCCCTGGCGGCTACAACCCCCAGATGAAATTGGTTTACTGTTGTCGATTGTGTTCTGAATTAGGGACAGCGCAGTGAAGCAGTCAAGTATTCTTTTAGCGATACTAACGTGGCACGAGCCAACTTTAACACCTAACAGGAAACTTGGACTACTTTGCTTGCTCTGATTACTCTGAAATTCGTAAATCGCCGGTTGACAGTGCCTCGTTTTGGTTTGATACCGGTTTCAGAATTGTGATTAGTAAAACCAGCTTCGCTGGTTAAAAAGTTAAACATAAACCTAACGTCAAATTCTAGTTATATAAATTCACAAAAACTAAGCACTACAAAACATAATTTTAAATTCCCACGTAAGTGTAATGATACTGACAAGAAAATGTTTTGTACTTTGTGAAGACCTTTCAACTACTAAAAGAGAAAATAATAATTGTATTCCGTTTACGCGACCAGGAAGCGACCAGGAAATTGAAGGTCAAACATACGTTTACTAATATCGCATAAAGTTTACATATGTAAGTCACGAGGACACAAGACAGTGTTGTCAGTATAGTATTACTCACGTGGGCATTTAAAATGATGTTTTGTGTTGTTTAGTTTTTGTGAATTTATGTAAATAGGGAATTTTAAGATCTCGCTATTTTTCTTTATTGTTCTTACGTGTCTTACCATATGCAAGATAAAGATACATTAGTAAGTTTCATTGAACGGAATTTTGCCGTTCTATAGATTTTGATATTTTTCTTTTTATCGATGAACGAGCTGGGGAGGAGTGCGTAAGCCCTTAACAAACAAATACAAGTTGTCTATTCTAACCCACCTATATAAAGAAAACGCATAGACAAAACAAAAGAAGCTATTGCCACAGTAAGGTAAAATTGTTAGGTACTCGATGACCTTGATGAGTCGAGAGCAAAGTTAGTTAAATAAGCATAACATGATGTTAGGCATAAAAAAACCTGATCGGACGTTTACGTCATTTACAAATTAAATTGCGATATAACATAAAAAACAAAAACAAACTGTCTTCATTTTCCAAAAGTAATGCATACGAAGATACCATATATGATGCGCTTAAAAAGACAAATATGCTTACAATTTTTAATTATAAAAAGATGAAATATACATATCAGGAATTGCGAGAGCGAGAGAGAGAGAGAGAGAGAGAGAGAGAGAGAGAGAGAGAGAGCATGGTTAATAAAATGATCAGTTTCAAAAACGACAAACAAAAATGAGGAGAACCCGAGCGAGGGGTTACCGCCTTGGAACGGTCAGTGGAATTTCATTTCCGTAGTGGGATCGAAAACTGAGATTTTAAACGCTATAGATGATTATCAATATGATGCCATCGATAATACCCTGATACCACTTTTAATATTTTACTAAGAGAAAGACAGGCATATCAATTTCATTTCAGTTATTTTATTTCTAATTGCCGCCATTTTAGTAACTTTGTAACTCTGCCAAGAGGCGTACTCAGACCTTTGATGTATACTAACATTTTATGAATGAGGACATTGATATACATAGCCCTACCCCATCACGAAAGTTAAAATATAAAACTGTTTGGGGTAAACAAAACCGACATTACTTTAAATGTGTTCTCTTAAATTATCAAAAAAAAGTTGAAAGCTTATTCTTATTCACAAAAATAGGTTTTTTGTCAATTTTATTGCTTTAAAACGTATAAAGTATTTGAATTTTAAATACAAAGTGTGCCTTGGTTAATTCATTAGTTTTGAAACCCAGAATGGGAATCTAGAAAGCCAACACGTTGTAATTCGAAGCAGGATAGTCCACTTAAAACATAAATATAGGTTTTATTCAGATTAAATTTCCATTTTTATACGCCCGAAGGGATGTATTATGTCATCGCCTCGGTGTCCGTCTGTCCGTTAGCAATTTCCCCTTCCGCTTTGTAACTCTTGAACCCCTTGAAGGATTTCGAAGAACGCTGACACAAATATTTACCAAATTGAGACGACGTACAGAAGCCTTGTTCAGGATGGCTCGCTTCAAGGTCAAGGTCAGACTTAGGGATCAAAGGTAATATGACTTTGTTTCCCTTTCGCTCTGTATCTCATAAACCCCTTGAAGGATTTCGAAGAAACCTAACACAAATGTTAACCACATTGAGACAATGTGCAGAAGCCATGTTCAGGATGGCTCACTTCACGGTCAAGGTCAGACTTAGGGATCAAAGGTTATATGACTTTGTTTCCCTTTTGCTCTGCAACTCTTGAGCGCCTTGAAGGATTTCGAAGATACCTGACACAAATGTTAACCACATTGAGACAACGTGCAGAAGCCATGTTCAGGATGGCTCTCTTCAAGGTTTAGGTCAGACTTAGTGATCAAAGGTCATGTGACTTTGTTTCCTTTCCGGTCTGTAACTCTTGAATCCCTTGAAGGATTTCGAAGAAACCTGTGCAGAAGCCATGTTCAGGATGGCTCGCTTCAAGTTGGGTCGCTTCAAGAATCTAAGGTTAGACTTAGAGATCAACGGTTATATGATTTTGTTTCCCTTCCTCTCTTTAACTCTTTAAACCCTTTAAGGATTTCGAAGAAACCTGACACAAATGTTAACCACATTGAGACGACTTACAGAAGCCACGTTTAGGATGACTTACTTTAAGGTCAAGGTCAGACTTTCAAAGTCATGACAAATATTATCACAATATTATAGTATAAATAGTATTCACTAAGCATCATTGTCTTCTTTTGCAGAATTTGTCCCCTTTCTTGTTCTTGTCATTTGGGCTTCAACAGTCTAAATTTTGCTCACATCTGATACAACCCTTTGAGCGTATGCTCTTGTTTACTCTTTGAGGTAACTGAACATAAACAAAATTTCGTGATAACAAAAGGATATTGTCACATCGTAAAAATCAAGAATGCAAATTGCATGCTTTTAGATTGTATGCATAAACTGCACACTAATAATTTGGTATTTAAAATGTTGTTTCAAGAGGGCGGCACATGTTTTATACATTTGTATAGTTGATTCCACATTAGTTAAAAACCTTGTCAGGCAAAATAAAACAGCATTTTATGTGTACAAAAATTGAACATGTTCATTTTATTTTTTCTAACTTACTCGCCTTTTTGAACACTCAAGTATCGAAAACATTATTAAAGGAAATATATTAGTCAGTTGACAGGTTCTTCTATTGCTACAGGCGTGTCTTTCTATTGCATATAGGGAGATTCTCTAAGTACGCGCTTGTGCGTGTCACCATCAAGTGTTAATTTATTAAGCAAAGAACGATGAACAGCAAGCAAACTTTCTTAATCTTAATCTTTGAACTGAAAATGATAATATCGTTACTACTTAAACAAATGACAAAAAGATGATCTTGTATATGTTGTCGTAATCTTTCCTTTTTAGATGGTGATGTCTTACGTGCAACATGTTACGCGGTTTATAGTGACAATTTGTTCGATTTTCTAGAGTTTGTGCGAATGTTATAATTTTAAATAATCGTAATCTTTACATAAAAGAGAACATTTCAAATCAGGATATAGGTACCACAAGTTAAAAAACTGTTTTAGAAATTTAATCGCCAATACCGATTTAATTAAAAATACAGCTGCAGTTTTAAATCACCCCAGCTAAAAGTATTTCTCAACCAACAGTGGTGTATGGAGATTTGATATATAAATTAAAGAAAGTAAAATGCAATATTAATTTCTGCACGTTATTTATAAAACTAATCTGTAAATTGAAAAATAAAAGGCTACATTGCTTTATTGCTTGTGTTCTTACCTCTTTTTTTGCACGACGGTGGCAGAAGTTTAAGACATTATGATGGTTTGTAGGCAGTGTGGCAGCCGTAAAAATGTCTCCACGTACATAAATCCAGAACTGTTTAACTTATCAGTAAATTATCGTTTTCCGGTGGCATGCAGTGATAATTACGTTTATCAGGCTTATCCGAAAAATCTTATTGTAGATTGTCGCGGTAGCGTAGGTAGCGAAATTGGAATTGCATAGCTCTTGGAGCGGTTGTCTTACGTGTTCGCTCCCCAGTAGTGGCAGTATCGTCTGAAATTCACATTGTCGCAGTATGGCGCCCGTAAGGTGTATCCCAATACATATACATACGGTCAGTACTGTTATCAGTATGTTAACGGTTTCAGATGTCATGCAGTGATGATTACGTTTATCGGGTTATCCGATCAGCCTTTTGAGGGGTGGGGTTCCGGCTAGCTCAATAGGTAGCGTTATTGGCATAGCATGGCTAGGCGCTGTTGCCGTACGGGTTCGCTCCCACGTAGGGGCAGTATCATTTGTTAAAGAACCTAAACGCTCGATATGTTTCTTTTATTCCTGACATCAAGTTCTTGCTGATTTGACTCCGGGAGCTCTGGTCTCGGTAATGTTATTGAGTACTAACCTTTTTGCTTGAAAATGCTATTCTTTTGTTTCACTGTTGATGGGTGGGTAGGAGCCAATTCACAAAGACAACATGTGTACATGTGTGTACATATGAGTATCTTTTTGGACGGGTGTGAGGTTTTTTGCATGCTCGGACCTGGTTTAATTCCACAGTGGCAAATAATTGTTTTGCCAACGACCGTTCGATGGAGGTTCTCTTTTTCGTAAATCCTTTTGGTATTTAATTAGAACTTTATCATTAAATAGACTGCTCCCTTTTCATTTCTGCATTTTGGCTGCACGGAGAGGCTGTGTTTAGACCTGAGTTATCAATAAGGTTTTAGGAGAATGTATTACGAATGTAATAACAGTTGTTATCGAATTGACAAAGTGAATTGAGTAGTATATTTATAAACATGGACATCGTTTTGTTAAACGTTTTTATTTCGTTTCTTACGTTTTTGTCTTGTTTTGTTCTAGGATTAACACAGAGGCAGTGGTGTGGAAGAAACGCTGATCCACCTGGATTTTTCATGTCTCTAATGATTGATGTAAATCCCTTTATCGGTATCCCGATTTTAGAAGACTGGATTTTTGATTTTAGGACCTCGGCGGACGTGTTTGTATTAACTGATCCGACGAAAAGGATTTCATTCAATGATAGCATTGATATTTCGTATGACATATTGAGCATAAAAAATGTTGTTCAGGCTCTCGCAATTACAACAAATTCAACTGTATCAAGATACAGCTCTGTTCTTACAAACACATCTTTTCAACTATTGCAAGACCTTCAAAACACTGCACTTAAATTCGTTACATCTCTTGACAACTTCATCGAAAATTTAAAGACAAATTCAAGACTGGTTCTCGAGAATTTCATAGAAAGTGTATCTATGCTTTGGAAAGAAGGCTGGAAAAAAATTGAGAATCATACACGTTGTTTCCTTGATTCTATTGAATTTACCACAAAAATAGCAAAGTATAACTTTACTAATATTTTCATGCAACAATTAAATAACATTAATAACATACCACTGTAAGAAAGCTAATGACCCAGATACTGAATATTTTTGAAGATCCTGACGGGTTTGGAATACGATTCAGAGGAAATTTGAAAATATATAACGTTAATATATTTGGAATGGAGATAGAATTGGTTTATTCAGCTGATAGTCTCGGAGAATGTAGCCGTTTTGATTCAGCTTATAGGTTGATGAAGGGTGAAAAAGCGTTAAGAGTTTATGGATTATTGTCGACTGATTTGATAAAGTTAACTCGATCTATTGAACTTAGGGATGTCGGTGTAGGAATTGCAATGAGTATCACAACTCCAAGAAAGATAGTAGCACAGCTTCATGCAGGGGTCAGCGTTCTCGGGATTCCTGCGATGGCTGACATTTTTCTAACACCCAAAGGACATTACTTTTTTATAGAAGGTCAAATATTCAACACTTTTAAAGCCCAGCTTAAAGTTTCATTTGAAGCCGATAGACCATCGGAAGAAATAAGTACTCTTAACATACAAGGTAAGCTACTCGCTGATTCCGATGATTACGGGTCATTTCAAGACACTTATTTAGATGCGTTTAGGAAAACAAATCAAAAGTTGGCAGATGAGGCTGAAAAACGAATAAGCGTAGTCCAAAAAACATATAGTTCTGCACAAAACAGCATGACTGAAGCCCAAAATTGGCTTGAGGAAAAAAAGACCGTTTTGCGAAGTGCAAACGCCGCATTTGATAAGGCCATCGAAAACATGGAAAAAGCAAAACAACAACTTGATTACGCAAAGGAACCGTTTAAAGACGCAATGAATAAACTCAATGATGCTCAAAGAAAAGTTGATAACCTTTGCAGAATACGCGATTGTGGAACCGTATGTATTCCTGGTATTAAATGCAGCATTTGTTGGACAAAAGTATTGTTCTTGAAAATACCATACCCATGCTGTCATTTCACGAACTGCATGATTTCCTTTCTGGATCCTATTTGTTTGGCTCTTAACTTAGGCTGTAGAGCCATTCGTGCACTGGCTTATGCTGCTCTTGAAGCAGCAAAAGTTTTTGTTCGCGTTCCTATGTTGGCATTAGATACAGCTAAGTTAGCAGTGTCAGGAGCTCAGATTTTTGTCGATAAATCACGAGTTGTTCTGGACATTGCTATTGCATCACTTGATTTAGCGAAACTTGGTATTGAAAGCGCGAAAATTATAATAGAGGAAGAAAAACTTGTCCTTGAGGCAGTTAAAAAAGTTGTCAGCTGGGGTCTAAAAATAGTGGATTTTTTAGTTAAATATGGGACTCAGTCTTTGATTGATATGAGAAACTGTGGATTCGAAGCAAAAGTTGATGTTCGCGGTTCGACTGTTTTTGAAGTTGAATGTGAAATAAATGTATTTAGATTGGGCTTTCAGAAGATAAAACTCGGAATCAATTTTGCAAACCCTTTCCAAAGTATATGGCAGGCGGCTAAAGGAACGGTTGATGCTTTTGTCGATGCATCAAAACACTCAAAAAGGAGAAAAAGAGAATTTCGATCTGAAGCAATGACAATGTTGCATAAAGTTATAAGAAAAACAAGAAATGCAGACATGACAGAGGATTCATTTGACATTTTCGTAAACGAAACAATTGACACAATTATGTTTACTTCGGGGTTCAGGGGAAATTCTAGTTATAGCGACTATGATAACCGAGTCGGTGTATTCAAAGACAAATGTGACATGATTTCACTCGTTTTCGCGTTCTTTTCTGAAGCTACTGATGTATTGTTTGAAATGATAAATGAGACTGCTAATACAATAAACAATACCACGTTTTTAGAAGACACACTTTCAAGTTATCAGATGGAACATCTAGCAGGTAATTTGTCAATTGAAAATATTGGTATCAATTCGGATGTGGCGATAAGTGACTTCAATATCAGTATTGATCATATAAGTTCAGTGCTGGAAAACGCAAAACAGAATTTATCGACGGATCCTTTGCTTTCTACTATCGACTGCTTATCTAATGATGCAATGTCAATCATGAAGAATCAAACAGATGATATAAACAATATTAAAATAACTGATCAATGGTTCATTATAATGTCGAATACTACCAAAGAGTATTTTACAGAAGACAAATGTATATCATTCCATGATTGTTCTCATTACGCTGTATTTCAGCTCTACAATGTTTTTGATGGAGAAAACGTTACAAATGTGACTCAAATTATTGATGCGATATCTGAATTTGAAGACCTATTTCTAGAGCTTATTGGAAATACATCGAAAACAATACAAGAAGTGCATTTGATGACACAAAAAATATCAGAGAAACTTTCGGAAATCAAACAACATAATTACTTTTGCTCCACGGCACCAACAGTCGAATTGATTTCAAGAAGTGCATTTGTGACCAAAGGATCCACTCTTCGTATTACTTGTAACTCGACTGGGAACCCAGACCCTTACATATGGTGGTATCGTGGAGATCAATTTCTTCCTGACAAGTCTGGAAAAGATCTTGTTATTACTAATGTGTCTGAAGCTGATGCCAACACCTACTATTGTGTTGCAGGGAATTTAGTCGCGAACATGACATCAAAACCAATAGAAGTGACGATAATTGGTATGTATTATTACAAGGGAAATATATACATTTGTACATATATTGAAAGGATCTTTTTAAAATGCTACCAGAATTTGCTTGTGTGAAGTCATTCGGTGGTTTGTGAAATCAGAGTTTTAACACAGCAGCTGGATAACTGCCGAAAAGTTACTGTATTGTTAAATTTTCTTTCAGATTTTACGCTGAGTGCCTTGCATTTTTATCTATTACGGCTCATAAATAGGCTCAATCAAACCGAGCCTGCAATGTGGTGTTCGGTGGCTTGGCTTTTAAAATTTCTTTTGTTTTTCATCTATTTAAAAACCAAATTAGCGTTGTTTGTGTCAAGAGCTACCGAGAGAACCTATGTCTTTATTTAAGACTGTTCAATCTTATAGCCTTGAACAATATGAATGGGTTTGTTAACAAGGTGGCGATGCCTTAGACTGTTGCTGATATACCAACTATATAGTAATTTTTCTCGAGCTACTTTGCTTATATGATTGAATGAAATGTTGAGCTATGTGATTTACAATGATTTATATTGGAAACTAATTAGATTTGATCACAGCCGTTTTGGCCTCAACAAGTTTCTTTATAAGCCAGGACTTGCTATGGACTATCAATTGAACAGCTTCAACTCTGTGGACGTAAGCCACTACTATAATGTTGGGACTATGAAGTTTAACTGTGCGGAGTTCCAACTCCTATAAACTCTATCAATCTTGATAGCAGATTGTTCGATCTATGCTTCCTTCTCAGAGAAGCTGAGCTTCATAAGAGACTTCGGCAGCAGTCGAAGGAACCGTACACTGTATATCTGATTCTGCCTTTGTGTTACAACACTATAATTGTACTACGTACTAAGTAATCTCTCTGAGGAGCAAGCTCACACACAGAACGCGGAAACCTTTCTGTAGCACAAAAAATGGCCTCGCTAACTACTTTAAGCCAGCCAGTTGGCCTCGCTAACTATCTTCAGCCAGCCAGTGTTGTATTTACACAATGTCTTGGTTGCATTTAAACAACTTCTTGTTCCAAAAGTTGAAACCGGTCCCTTTATATTTACCTTATGTTTGACAATACAATGGTTACAAGCTACAATAAAAGTTCGCATAATTTTTCCTAAGACCAAAACGTCTTCAAATCACAAAATTCACTAAATGTTATAACTTTCCCAAAATGACATTATCTATGTCAAACAAAATTGTCAGTGCATCAATCCATGTGACTAAAACAACTTCAATCTAATCGATACATTTATTATACATGAATTTATGATTTCATATATATATATATATATATATATATATATATATATATATATATATATATATATATATATTATTTATATATATTTATATATGTATATATAATAAAACAGACGATTAAAATCATTCCTGACAGTTTGTGCCGTGTCGCGGCCATAAACGTTGCCTCATACTTTCAATCAGTGGTGTTATGCATGACGCCATTGAAGGCCTTGGGTTCAATATTTATATTAAATAAATTTTCTGAAAATACTGGGCGCCGTTGAGGGTGGTAAGCATTACCATTTCTGTTCATGAACAGGCTCACCAAGTTCCATTTTCATCTACGTCAGTCAACTCGAGTCTGCATTGTTTTGATTTTGTCGTGTTCTGTGGCTTTAAAGGTTTCCTTTTACAACTATTAAATGGAGCCGATATAAAAGTGTGTAAAATTTTGAGAATGATGAGAGATGCAACTTTCCATAATAACACATTTTTAAAAACAAAATTTTACCAGTACTCAGAAGTCTCAATGTTAAAAGCATAATTTAAAATTTGAACTGAATTGAGAAATTACGGATACAAACACGCGGAAATGCTAAGATTATTAGTGTGTTTAAAAGGTTTACATATTTCAACAAATTTTCAAAATGATAAATATAATTTTTTGCGAATGAGGTCAATAACTTGTTTGAACGCCTTTCAAATTATTGATATTGCAATGTATACATATAATTATATTATTTGAAACATTTGCCCAAATATGTTTATTGAAGTCCGTTGAAGTCGGTTTGTCACTCTGACTCTCGGACTTAACTGTCACAGACGTGCCAATATTGGCATTGGGCAGAACTATCTTATATTATTAATTAACTAAAACAATATTGACACAATCTGTACAATTCAGTCCACCTTATATGGGTTGCACTCAATTCATATGAAATCTCAACTGGGCCAATACGAGATGACCCGGGCCAATACGGGTTTTACTGAGCCAATATGAGATCGCATGATTCTGATTGGATAATGAACTGGTCCAATATGGATTGAATCACTTCCTTTTAAAAACAAAAATGCCGCCATTTTGGAATTTCTAAGTCGAATTTTTATGAATAAAAATGATAATAGATAGTGTGACTTTGGACACGAGGTTCATTAAAGCAAAGAGGCAGAGGATAAGTCTATGTTGCCGCTTTGGGTGGTTTCTTTCTGTGTAATGAATATCTTTGAGTTTATCTAACTCGTTAGTATCAACAACAGTTAGTTAGATACAATAACAACGCGGATGTCTGCAGCAAGAATTCTTGAAACTAAAAAAGACAGTGAATTTTAGTGGAATATTCTACATTTGAGCAATTCTATTGAGTGTAACATTGCAAAAAGGATCAAAACTTAGTTTGGATAGCTTACAGACATGTAAAATTCAGTAATTACATGTGGAAATCGTGGATGGAATGTGCCATAAAGTATAAACTTATTTTGGATATATCTGGAGAAAAACTAAATTCAGACTGGATAAACAAGAGACTTGGCTGCCACAGTGTGTAGTAATGTTCAGGCTGTTTTTGTATTCAAAACAAAACAACCTTCATATCTGCATCTCCTTGGTAGCTTATACCAGCCAGGTCACTAGCGTAGATTGAAGATTGAACATTTTAATCAGAGCTGACACCATCTCTTCAGACCGGTAAATTAGTAATTTTAAAGTCTAGAACTATGGATATTTTGTTAATTAATAAAATTGTCATTAATCAAGTGAATTCATATTGGCATTGTTATTGGGCCTCGGGCAGTCATATTAGCCCTCGGCCTACGGCCTCGGGCCAATATGACTACCCTTGGCCCAATAACAACGCCAATATGAATTCACTTGATTAATAACATTATAGTATAAACACTTTATGAACTGTCATGTATTCGCGTTCAAAATAACATCTGCGGCGGTGACACATACAGAATTTAAATATTAAACAATATTGCTTATAAGTAGTAGCATGTTCCTTTGCAGTCATCTTTTTTCAAAACTACTAAAAAAGATATTGAATGATGAAAACACATGAATTTTGATTCAATATGGTTCTGCAGCTGAAGATCCTGCATTAGTTATGCTTCCCGATACACAACTTAGATCAACAAATCAACCGGAGGAATTCGCTTCCTTCGCCATTATTTCGTCAACTGAGACCAGTATTAATGTTGATACAAATGTTGGACATTTCGAAACAGGTAACGAAACGTTTCTAGATATTTCAAATACCATTTTAGATGAATTTAATTACTATTCTAAGATGATTATCGTTAAATGCATCGTGTAAGATCATTACACGAATACTCTCTCCAAAAATATCCAGTGGGTCAGTAATGTTAATTTAATGATACATTGCTACCTTTTTCAATTGTTAGGTTGGTGCACCCTAAAACCTGGTTTAAACCCCCAGCGGCAAAGTATTTTGCCACTGACCGTTCCAAGTCGGTAACTTTTGTGGCGTCTATTTTGAAACTGATCATATAACTATGCTCTCTTCTCCACTCTTCTTTTTGACTGTTTGGGGAGGATATGTCTACTGCATATGGCCATTCCTGAAATGCATATTTCACTTTTTCATTGTAACAGACACTGAATATACACTGAATGATATTTCTTACGCAACAACTACTTTTTTATATTCTTCTTTAAAATGCGAGTGCAAATTGTACACAAACGCTTGACTACATTTTCAAATTTTTCTGTTGATTTAATCATTTTTAACGTATCAGTCGGTGATTTATTTAAAGCAACACAATTTTCACAACACTTCTTAATTCAACGTCATCTGTTTAGCATCAAATGTCACAGACTGTAAAAGACCTGCTGTGGTTTCCGTTACGACGGCTTAATCATTTTGAATTTTTTATCAACTGTCATTATGACTTAACATTTCTTGAAACCAGTTAAATTTATATCATATTGTGGATTGCGCCGTGACACGTTCACTAGGTTGCTAAGGTTACCAATATGTCAAATCATAATTATAACGCGTTCTCCTTATTTAGCGACTACATTATGCATGTGCAAAATTGTAAAAAAAAAGATGAAAGACAAGAGAGATATGCAGAAATTATACGAACTTTCCAAACACCCCTCGTAGATGAAATGGACAAACTAGATAATTAAACATTTCCTACTTTAACAGAAATAGAACATGACTGTTAAGGTAAAAGTCATAAAAAAGTTATAGTTGTATAACACGATTTTTTTATGACTGACAGTATTTTATCACAGAAAATAATCTTAAACGATAAAGTCAATATTTAACACATATCTCTTTCTAAAGACATGAAATGGTCATACAAATATCCTTGTGGAATGTTCCCTCATTTTAAATCAGTGCCAACTCTTATTAAGATAGATTGCAACAATAGCTTGCGCACGCGACGATATCTTCCTACAGATGGCAAAGAAATGTGCAATAACGCTCAAATATTGAGAAATAATAACAGCAAAATATTCAGCAGCTTCATCAATCGTACCTACTCGGTGATCTCCGGAAAGCTTCGTAGAAATCACCGAAGCGTGATCCGAGTGCAGCTTCACTGGATATCGACTTTGCGTGTTGCGTAAGAAATGGATTTCAGGGAAATCTGTATTGTTAGATATTAGGACTAATCAACACAATATGTAAATTAATAAATATTTGACTAATCGCTTATTATGGTGAAACCGGTAATTGTAGAGATGTCATAACACTAAGAATATATTGGACTTGTCCGAAATGCTTTAAAGTTTGCGAGTTGACATTAATAATCAGCAATTATAGTATATATATATATAGTAATATCTGGAACATTGCAGCAGTGGATGATAAACTGGTGATGATTCTTGGATCAACAGTTTCCTCGGTTATAGTATTTGCCTGCGTGGCTGCGTTGATTGTTTGGCGGCATAATGTTAGGTAAACATTCGTTTCTTATGATTCCAAGTAATTTTCAAATGTTAATCAATTGTTTATAACGCTCCAGCAATTTGTCATTAATTAATTAATTAGTCAAAGAAAGTAAAAATAAATATATTTTCAACTCCAACGCACACAAGAACTGTGGCGCACTGCCTTTATTATTTGCCTGCTGGGTATTTTTTATTCTTATTTACTACATGTACCACGTTTTGGGTGCGGCGGCCACGAAAGAAACCCAGTGTAGATAAGTCAGTATTGTAAAAGACCGGAATCTCATGATGATTACGATTATTAGTGTAACATGTGCATCCTTTCTGGATGGTGCTTCGATAGCTCTTAAATCTGTGGTAAAAATGAAAATCACAAACCATTGCATATCAATCAGTTTTTATTTTTCAGAAAAGGCAACAGAAAATCTTTCGGATTAGGCAGTATTACAAGCTTAAACATGGTTAGACCGGACATTGTTTCAAAGCCTGTGCTGAAAACAAGAGAGTTTGCTTCATAAAAGCCATGGACGTTGAGTAGAAAGATATTTTAACTTACCAAAACATGTGCATGCAATGTAAAACCTTTATGCCGATTTCATTTCAAAACCATTGCACTTAGCTTGTTCTGGTTCAAGTTTCATAAAAAGAAAAAGATATTTTATAGAATGTGTGTGCGTGTACATATATTATAAACATCTTATAGACTTTTTCCTTTAAATTATTAATGATTGAATGTCAAATATTGGTAGCAAATGATATGAATGGTTTACAATTCTTCAAAATGAAAAAAAAACTTTCTTAACATTGAAATTTATGCGCGATGCAAACGAGAGTTTTCAATAATTAGTTTATACAAATATAAAACTCGAATTTCGAAATATTAAATATTTCCCGTTTGCTATGCAGAATTTAGATAATTATCCGATGTTTGTCTTTTATGCCAACATCAACCGAACACGACAAATAAGAAAATATAGCAGGCTCGGTTTGACTAAGCCTTTTCATGGGCAGTAATAGAAATGCATATTACTGCCAACGCCGCTAAGCTTAGGGTTGAGCGCAATTATATATTTAATCCAATAACCTAAATTAGTACAATTTTCCTGCATCCCAAACGATGGTAAGCATATGGCGGTGAACATGGAATCTTGATTGTGGTATTTTATTTTCAGATTAACAGCATTCTATGACCAGCGGCGTATGGTCGCTAGATAAAAGAATGGCTTTGCCCTAAAAATTGTAGATTGCAGACGTTTTTGTCAAAGATTTGGAAGGGGCTAGTACATGCATGTATCGCGTCTAGTCAGTTAATATACACCGAAACAAATTTAGACATAGCATAATCCGTCTATGCTTTTTTCGCAATGATAATAACAAAGTTTATTCCATAACGATTTAACATTTTTATTCTTAGAGAGTTTGAAGCAGTTGGCAGTTTAAGGGGTGTTAAACAAAAGATCGTTTGTCTTATAGCGAACTGTTATAATTTGATTTGTTATCAAATTTCCTTCATGCTCTATGTATTTTTTACTTTTTATTCTGGTAAGGTTGTAATTCGTATACTTGTATATTTAATACAACAACTAACTATTTGCTAGAAATGGGAAAAAAATAGTTCTTGATTTGATGATTATACAAAAAAATATGCGTAGTTTAGTTAATTAAAATGTGTTATGTTTCATCACACAAGTGTTTGTTTCTACAGAGCGGCTGTTGTGTGTATGTTCTAATAATATCTATGAGTTACTTAAAACTAACGAAATTAGTTATTCGATTTTTAAGAGATCTAAGGCTTGTGTGTCAATTGTTTGATCATGTAAGAAACAATGGAGTACAAATACACGTCTGGAAAAGTCATCCCTCCTCTCGCACAAAAAAACACACTCAAACTTTAATTACATGCTAAGTTTCTTAATACAAAGAACAACAATAGCAAAAAACATGAAATACATAAAATATGATAATCAATGACGACAATATAATTGGAAACGACGATTCAACATATAATACACAATGTGTGTAGTTGTAACGAAATTATAATGCTTAAACAACAATCGTTTATAAGAATAATATACTGATATGGATTATTACAGTAGAAGTGTTTATTGTAAAGAACATGCATATAATAAAAAAGTAGTTATACAGTGAATAATTTTATGATATTTTGCTATCCTCGAAATACAGTTTGTCATGAATTTATGTTTTTTCTTATGATGACAATGAATAAACTTAGTTTCTTTAATTCAAATCTATTTTCTGTATTTAAAGATCGTTAAGTTTCTGTGTATTCGGCCTCCTACAATAAAAGGGTTTGACATATTTTTTTCTTAAGGTATTAAAGTGATTACATTGTAATATATAAATGAAATTCGTCGCCTAAATCTCCATAATAATTACATTTTCTTTCGTTAAGAGGAATACCTCTCCATCTTCCCAGTTCAATGGGCAAATAGTGATTTCTTGTTAAAAATGCCATCATTGATTTACTGAGATAACTGATATATATTTACTTTGTTTGAACTCTGATTTATACGTTTTATATAAATTATTTGAACTGCGATTAATTTCAGACATCCAACTTTGAATAAAACTATCTTGTAATTTTCTATGAATACTTTTTATAAGCCATTTCCTGTTTAAAAAACTTTGACTATACCACACTCCTGAGTATCAGTGTGAACACAAAATTGTTTTAACATTATTAATCCATTCTGACTTTACTTTGTTTTTCATATGAAGATTGAAAATAAATCGTAAACATTGTGTGCTAATTTTGTATTATTATCTTCTGTATTATCAGCAATTTTTGTCCAATAAGATATCACTCGTTTCTTAATTTCTATATTTATTGGCATTACACCTAACTCGCCATAAATCATATGAGTTGCTGTTGACTTCTTTTACCCAAAAATGTATTTATAAAATTTCAGTTGAACTTGTTCTAAAATATCAATATTTCCAAACCCCCAAATTTCACATCCGTATAATAAAATAGGCTTTATTGTTTTTTCGAAAAGATCTATTTGAATATCGTACGTCAACGAGAGGTGGTTTATCTTTCTGAGAAGAGAAAACATGGCTTTTTAATATATTAAATATTTGTACTCGGTTATTGTTTCAATATTTTCTGCCTATTTTGAAGTTTCTGTTTTGGGATATTCTCCCTTTACTAAAAATAATAAATTTTGTTTTGTCAACATTTACTGTTAATTTCCAAATATCACAATAATGTTTAAAAGAATTGATTGCGTTCTGCATATCAGTCTCATTATCGCTAAAAATAACAGTATCGTCTGCATACAGCAATATAAAAAGTTTAAGATACATATGTGCATTATCAACAATTTCATGTTTTTCTATACCTTTTATATTTCTGTCCCTTAAGTAATCTTCAAGGTCATTTAAGTATATGCTAAATAAAAAGGGAGATAAATTCTCACCTTGTCTCACACCGTTTACACAGTTAAACTAGATGGGTGTTCAGTTGAACACTTGTGTCGCCCTCTGGTGCTGTCGGAATAAAAATGCAAGTACAAAAAGGGGCATAACTCCATCAAATGTGACCTTGACCTTAAGAATATAGTATCGTCACAAGCATATTGTCATAGGGAATATAATTTGAAAGTTTGATGAAGAAATATTAATAAATGGCAAAGTTATAGCCAACGTTAAGTTTTTATATAAAGGGGAATAACTCTATCAAGTGTGACCTTGACATAAATAATGTGGTATTAACAGGAGCGTGTTGTGAAAAGGAATATAATTTGAAAGTTTGATGAAGAAATATTAAGAAATGGCAAAGTTATAGCCAATGATAAGTTTTTGTAAAAAGGGAAATAACTCCATCAAATGTGACCTTGACCTAAAGCATGTGGTATCATCAAGAGCATGTTGTCATAAGCAATATAATTTGAAAGTTTCATGAAGAAATATTAAGAAATGGCAAAGTTATTGCCAACGTTAAGTTTTCGTGTCTAAATATAAGTACAAAAAGGGGCATAACTCGATCAGATGTGACCTTGACCTTGAGAATTTTGCATCATCTCGAGCGTGTTGTCCTAAGCAATATAATTTGAAAGTTTGATGAAGAAATATTAAGAAATGGCAAAGTTATAGCCAACGTTAAGTTTTCGTGATGGACGGACGGACGACAGACGGTAAAGCGATCCCTATGTATCGCCGTTTCTTCGAAAGGGCGACACAAATATAGTATCGTCATGAGCGTATTGTCATAGGGAATATAATTTGAAAGTTTGATGAAGAAATATTAATATATGGCAAAGTTATTGCCAATGTTAAGTTTTCAAATAAAGGGGAATAACTCCATCAAGTGTGACCTTGACCTAAAGAATGTGGTATTATCAGGAGCGTGTTGTTAAAAGGAATATAATTTGAAAGTTTGATGAAGAAATATTAAGAAATGGCAAAGTTATAGCCAATGTTAAGTTTTCGTAAAAAGGGAAATAACCTATAAAATGTGACCTTGACCTAAAGAATGTGGTATCATCACAAGCGTGTTGTCATAAGGAATATAATTTGAAAGTTTCATGAAGAAATATTAAGAATTGGCAAAGTTATTGCCAACGTCAAGTTTTCGTGCCTAAATATATAAGTACAAAAAGGGGCATAACTCCATCAAATGTGACCTTGACCTTAAGAATTTGGTATCATCTCGAGTGTGTTGTCATAAGCAATATGATTTGAAAGTTTGATGAAGAAATATTAAGAATTGGCAAAGTTATTGCCAACGTTAAGTTTTCTTGTCTAAATATAAGTACAAAAAGGGGCATAACTCCATCAAATGTGACCTTGACCTTGAGAATTTGGTATCTTCTCGAGCGTGTTATCATAAGCAATATAATTTGAAAGTTTGATGATAAAATATTAAGAAATGGCAAAGTTATAGCCAACGTTAAGTTTTCGTGACGGACGGACCGACGGACGGACGGACTGACGGACGGACGGACAAAGCGGTCCCTATGTATCACCATTTCTTCGAAAGGGCGACACAAAAATGGGGTGCTGCCCTCACTTGTTTGAATTTTCGAAACTTGTGCGAATGTTTCATTTCAATTGCAGCTGAGACATACAGGAAGAATTTGGCGGTGTTTGCATCGCAAGAATGATAATACGATAATACTCATCACAACTTAACTCGCAGGCTAGCAGAAAACAGTTTAAAACCAAAAACAAACATAGCCGACTAAAAAATAAAAAGGAAAATCTAACTGTAACACTGGCAGATCTTCTTCTTGGCGTTCGCTCTACACGACCACTTCAGCATCCGCGATGAAAGTTGTAGTCCTCCGTAGGTCGTCAACATCTCCATACAGTTTCTGCTGGATTGTTGCACCTTGTGGCCACGTTGCTTCTCGCTCCTGGTCGTATCGTTTACATCGTTGGAGGATGTGCTCTGCAGTCTGGTCCTCTTCTCCGCAGGGACATATTGGGGATGGCACCAATTTATACTTCCTACACATGTGTGCATTCAGTCTGGTATGCCCTGAGCGTAGCCTCACCATCACCACCTGCTCTGGTCTGTTTAACATGTGGTAGGCATCTGCTTCCTGTCTGGTCTTTGTGAGAGCCTTAATGATGGTGGCTTTCTCCTTGTATGTCACCTGGTTATCTGGTTGCTCTAACTGGGCTCCTAACCTAGCCAGCTTGTCAGCCTCCTCATTTCCAGGCACCCCACAGTGAGATGGTATCCACTGAAGGGCAACATTGCGGGAAGACCCAAGCTTGTTCACGGCTTGTGCTAGTTCAGGAACATTGTTGCTTTGCAGAGCCTCCAGAACTGATCTTGCGTCTGTGAGGAAGACTACAGAGGTTACCTCTTCTGCTGAGTCTTCAATCAGAGAGACTGCCTTCATGAGCGCTTCAGTCTCTGCTCTGTAGTTGCTACAGTGCTTCCCAGTGGCAATGTAATGGGTCGATTTCTGGCCTGACGGGAATGTTATATGAATACCAGCGCTTCCATCCTTAATAGCTCTAGTGGCTGACCCATCTGTATATACATGGGTCCATGTGTCTAAAGGATAGTCTGCGTAGATAGTCGCAAGTGTCAGACTTTTACGGATGGTCTCATTTTCTTGTTTGCCCACGTCAAGTCCAGGAATATCAAGTGCCACTTTCACTGCAGACAGGTCATTGGCTGTAAGATTGGTGATGTCTGCTCGGCCCAAGGGAATTGTCTGTATGTTTAGTTCAGAGGCATACTCTCTATTCAGCTTCTTTGCTTCATGTACAAAGCTGGAGCGCTTAAGGCGGTTCTTGGTGAATCCCTCAAGCCTGTTCCTCATGGGGTGATCTGGGAGTGACTTGTATTTGTTTGCCTGGAGAAGGACTTTGGTTTGTCTTCTTTCATGAAGTGGTTGGATTCCTGTCAGTTTCTCCATGAAGGCAATTGGTGTAGATTTGGAGGCCCCTGTGATAATGCGCAATGCCTGATTTTGTACTTTGTCTAGGGCTTGCTGGTTCGTCTTGGCTGTTGTGGACCATGTGGCTGAGCTATATTCCATTATGGGTCGTACTGTGCCCTGAGAGATGGTTTTCAATATTTGCTCATTCGCACCCCAGGTTGTTCCAGCAAGTTTGCGCATCATGGCTAGTTTTCTTCGTGCCGTCCCTTCTACTCGGTTGATGTGTGGTTTCCAAGTCTGTCGCTTATCAAACGTGACCCCAAGGTATGTGGCTTCGTCTTCCTCCTTCAGTAGTGTTCCAGCCAGCATAACTTTCCCAGCTTTCTGTTTTGTTGACAAGTTGAACAGTGTGGTAGACGACTTCTCCTTGTTGATCGTAACGCACCAGTCTTCGGCCCATGCTGCAAGTGTGTCCATCGCTCCTTGCATTCTGTACGTGGCTGTAGAGGCGTGTTCTTCTTTGCACCATAGCACCAGGTCATCAGCATAGAGAGCAGCATAAACTCCCTTTGGCAGTTCAGACACCAGGTCATTGATGAAGACCAGGAAGAGTGTCGGGGACAGGACTGCACCCTGTGGGACACCATGGCGTAGCAGGAACTTCCTACTGTTGGCTTGGCTCAGGCTGACTCTGGCTCTTCTGTTGAATAGATACGAGTTGATCCATTGCAGCATGACCCCACTAACTCCATTCCTCATGAGCTTCACGTGTAGTCCTTCTGTCCAGACTGTCGAATGCTCTCTGTAGGTCGATCCATGCTGTAAGGACCACCTTGTTTTCTTGTAAGGCATCTTCGACTTCCTGTGCTAGGTATGTAGTCTGGTCTTCTGTGGAACGAAATTGTCGGAAACCAGCCTGTTCAGATGCCAGCAGCTCGTTGGTCTCCAGGTACCACTTCAGGCGTGCATTCACAATCCTCTCCATTGTCTTTACTACACAGCTGGTGAGGCTGATCGGACGGTAGCTGGCTGCCTTCTTTGGGTCCTTCCCTTTCTTGAGTATAGGGATCATTGTCGCCTCTCAACAGATTTGAGGTAGCTGCCCTTGTTTCCAGCTGTAGTTGTAGATGTCCAGGAGTTTGCACATTGCTGTATTGCCCAAGTGTGACAGCATCTCGTTGGTGATACCGTCTGGACCTGGAGCGATTTTTTGGTCTTCAGCTGTCTGAGAGCTGTCTGTAGCTCGTGTAGTGTCAGGCGCGAGTCCATACACTCTGACGTACCCATTGCTGTTTTCCTGTCCCTTTGTTCTCTTCTGGCTTCTCTCTGTCGTTCTCTGTTTATGGGGATATCACTGAAATCTCTGTAGTTTTGGGCAAAGACATTTGCCGCTTGTTTGCCCATTAACAGCTCTCCTTCCTCTTCCAAGGTGACTGGGCCTCTCGCTTTGTCTTGGTCGTCGTTCAGTTGTTTCGTTAACCTCCACAACTTACGACCATCTCTCTCGAGGTTAAGTGAAGCTGTCTTGTTTCTCCAGCTCTTTCGTTGGGCCTCTAGATTATGCCTGAGGAATTTGGCCTTGGCATGCTGTAGGTTGAGGTTTGCCTCCTGTGAGGGATTGTTTTCTGCTTCCAGTCTGGCTTCGGACAACTTGGTTTGCAGCTCCTCTAACTGCTCACTCCAGTATGGCTTGTAGTCTTTCCTCGCACCTCTAGGGATGGACTGCTGTGCTGACTTGAGGATACATTGATTGAAGTCTCTGACTATGCTGTTTATGTCTCTGCCTTCAACTCTGATGTCTTTGCAGAGTTCATCACTCACAGACTGGAAAAGGGACCAATCGGCCTTCTTGTAGTTCCATCTGGGTAGGCTAGATGACGTAGAG